>JBBPBX010033052.1:0-16242 GCA_038048925.1 Garcialebias charrua | reverse complement strand
TTATAAACCAATTTTTGGCTGAGATATGACTGTTTTCATTCATTCTGACTGAAAATATTGATCACTATCATTTTCAGCCACTAGATGGCAGTTGAGTGGTAAAGTATGCCGCTGTAGCCGTCGTCTGCCTGGAGCAACCGTCAAATCACTTCATTTTACTGCACCGCCTCTGCGAAATGCAGCTGATTTGACCGTCAAAGTGCATTTATTAAGCAAAAGTTAAACTGAGACACACTTTTACTATAATTTTGAGCAAACGTAATTGTTTTTAAGTGTTAATCTTGTTAAATTTGTGTTGAAGTCCTCCCGTGCACGCTCCCGCGGCCGCCGTTTGGCAGCCAATCAATTTTTGGCACAACACCGGCCCATATTTTCGGGTTCGGCCCACATTTCCGGGTTGTCAGCGGTGACGCATAACAGATGCGATGTATAGGGCGAAGCGACGTATTTATGGATTTTTCCACTTTATTAGACATATTTGGACTGATGCGACTTATAATAATAATAATAATAATGAATTCCATTTATAATGCACTTTTCATTAATAAAAATCTCAAAGTGCTAAGACTTATAGGGCGGAGACGTGTACGACGGAAAATAAGATACATGAGAAATGGACAAAGATGGAGCAAGAAAGGAGGAAAAGGAGGAAAATAGAATCCCAATTCTTAAAAAAACAGGGATGTTGCTAGGTACTAATACACCCCCATACCATAAGAGAGGCAGGCTTTTGAGCATTGTGCTGATCACAGGCTGGGCGGTTGTACAAATCGTGTTCCACACAGCCAAACTAAAGTAAAACAGTAAATCGAACTGTAGATCCGGTTTGTGTCTCTCACCATCTCTGGACATGCCCACGGAGAGGCACTTCTTAAAGCGGCAGTGCTGGCACCGGTTGCGGTTCATGCGCATGATGAGACAGTTTTCGTTCTTCACGCACATCTTGTAGTGGATGTTCTGCTGAATGCTGCGTCTGAAGAACCCCTGCAGACAGAACGCAAACACAGGGGGGCGATGAAGGCTTTGAAGTGGCGCTTTCAGTCGCCGTGCGTCCGTGTTCTCGCTGGGAAACAAGACGAGATGACGTCGCCCTCGTCTCACCTTGCAGCCCTCGCAGGCGTGCACGCCATAATGGAAACCAGACGCGACGTCGCCGCACACCTTACATAAAAGCACCATACCTCCGGTCTCTGCAAAAGCATCGTCAGACACTGGGATCAGTATCACAACAGTTTCAAAGAGGAGGACAGGGAGGGGGGAGCGTAAGTACTTACTGGTGAAGGTGCCGGTGAAACCACAAGGCCTTTTGGCTGCGGTGGGATGACCGTAGGTTGCCGTTGAAGCCGTCGTAATTTGGGCGACTGGAGCACTGCTCACATCAGGAAACTGAAAGACCATTTTTGGGGAGGCGGTTCCTCCTCCACGTTCCCGTCTCTGCTTCAGGACCCCGATCTCCTGAAAGGAGGGGCCCTCCGGGGACGAGGGCTGCGAGTGGGAGGACGGCGACTGGGTCTGGTATCCACTGGACGGGCTGCCGGGACTTGGACTGGCGCTGCCGGATGAACCGGCGTACAGGATGACACCACCTGGAGGAAGACGGAGACAGAAACTGTTGGTCTTCTTCTGTGTTCGCACGCAGCATGTAGGTGAGAGTGTCAGGGTTGAGCAACGTGTTTACGCAGCAACTTTACTTGGCAGGCGATCAAGAAGACAAACAAACCGTGACCATTTTAGGACAACTGTAATCTGATCCAATGAATAATTTAGATTAAAAGAAATGTTGTGGCTAGAACATCAACAACCCTGACCTGAATATTTCCATGAACACTGTTAAACTTGATCAATCAAGGACTTTAACGCACAATCCCAGAATTTTTACAAAATGTTTGAGCTCTCAGAATCCCATTAAAGTGGGTTATCTGAACAATTTAAGCTATGTGGATAAATATTTTGATCCAGTGGATGAACCAGCAGATTCCCACCCACAAAACACAAAACATTATCTCATATGTGTTTTTTCTTTTTTTTTTTCTTCACAGACACGGTGAAAATATTTTAAAGTGGAGTTTTAGGAAAATATTATGAACTCATTACAGTTTATTTAGCTACAGGTGCAGACACATGTATTGCTAATTGTCTAATGTTAATCTGTGTGCCTTTAAAAAGTGATCAACACATGAGAATTTATTTTACAAAAGGAAGCTACTAAATTTGTTAAGCTACTAAATGTTGACCCTAATTAGCATCACAAGTACCTTCAAGCATTTCATCGGCTGTTTAAAGGGCGTAAACATGCCACTGGGTCGTTTAGCATCACCGTTAGCAGAGAAATAAAAGGTGAGAGCTGTCAAAGAGAAGATATCCATAAAAAAATTAAGGCTACAAGTCTTTATCCAATCTGGGACTACAGCTGCCAATAATATTAAAATGTACAACGTTCATTGGATTGGTCAACCTCCCAGGACGTGGATGCAATAAAAGAATGCGACCCCAGGTTGATACGACAACAAATGGAAGAAGACCCATGAAAACCCTCCAAAACCATTCAAGCTGAACTCCAAGGTCGACATCTGATCACACTGACATGCTAATGGTTTTGTCGGTCTCATAATGTTTATAATATTCTGTGTGTATGGTAATTTTATACAGCTGACAATTTTACAAAACATGGAAATTACATTCAAGCTGGAAATGCACAAGGCTGTGGTTATTATCATTTAAAGTAGATTTGACATCTTTGAGGTTGGAGATGTTTTAAGATGGCAGCTTTGGTCTTGACCTTGGACTAGCCATTAGCTCGTCAATCCAGTCAAAATTAAACTATTTCTACAAGCTGCGGTCGTTCAAACAGCCATCTGCAACAGGTAAGATATTAATTGCTCCAACGTGTCCTACAGTGCTGCAATTCAGAAGAGCAGAACTATCCCTTTAAAGTGGATTTCTTTGTTCCAGAAGCCTCCAGTGCACGAGATGCAACGATCAAGACTCGTGGAAGGCGTTCGCGGCGTCGCACCTCAAAACGACAAGAACTCACGATACATTCATGATTAAACCGCAGACGCACCACAAACAAGCCTTTGTTTAAGGATGTCACATGAAATCGGAAATGCCCTATTACCCCTGAACGCCTCCCTCCCACCCCCTTTTGTTTTGCAGAGATGAAAACACGGCCTGTCACGTGCAGCCAGCTCCCTGCCAGCTTGCTCCGAGGAACCAGTCTATTCTGCACTCCCTTTCTCCGGCTCCTTCCCCCCGCCCTCCCCTCCCTCCCCTCGTTTTAACTCTGGGCACGCATCTCTCCACCAGCCACCTGACCAGGAGCTCACATGTACTGTCGACACAGTTCCCTTTGCGCAGTCTCGTGCAGACAAACAGCAGCAGGGCCAGATCACGTTTGGAACAGAGAAAAGCTGCATAATGCTGCACACACACACACACACACACACACACAGAGGGGAGCGCAAGCGGCCGGGGGCTGAATCATTCTCCACTGGCTGCATTTTGTCTTCACTTACATGCACGAGTGGGTGAAGCCTCGCCGAATTTACTAAATAAAGCGGGTATCATGTGCAGAGAATGATGCGTTTTATGGCTTGGGGGGGCCTAATTTGTAAATCCATCTCCGTGCCAGGTGTCGGATCAACCTAAAATGTGACATTTATATGTGCACGTACAGTAGTACGTTCTGTCAGAGTCTGAGTCACGGAGCCGACGCTTGACAACCTGTTGTGCAGGCTGGAAGCAGAAACTGACAGATCTCTGCTCAGCAGGTTCCTGCCGTCAGGCCTGACGGAGAATCTGGGTCAGTTTGATGTGAAACAACAACGTCTCCGTCTACAGACTGTGGAATAAAACAGGATGTGTGTGTGTGTGTGTGTGTGTGTGGAGGTTATCTCGCCCCTTGTGCTTTCTCTCCTTGAGGAAACACGTGCTGCATGTTCAGCCCTGAAGGCCTCTTTAAGGCACACGTGTGGGCTCCGTGAGGGCTCGGCGTGCGCACCGAGGCGTCCCTCGCCGTCACGTCTGCTCTTACACCCCGCGTGGAGTTAAACCGTCCCGACGCTCCGTTGCTGCTTTCGCACAGGTGACAACATGTGGAGGAGCACGGGGGCGGGAGTAAACAATGTGGGCCCTCCTTCTTCCAGTGGACTTTTAAAAAGTCAACACCCTCCATGTGTTCCCACCTCCAGGCTTTAAAAACATCTGTCCTCATGTAGCCCGTCCGGCGCTCATCAGTCTCCCTCCACGTGCAACAGCTGGCCTCGGGTCATGCTATTGACGAGGAGCTATCAGGGAAGATAACTCTTCATCACAAGAATGGCAGAAGTTACTTTATGACCAGATAAAGACGCCCGTCGATGCATTCCAAACGTTTTGTTTGGTAACCCAAAGGTCAGAAGATTCAACTTCGGCCGGTTGCGTCCAGATCCGTGTCGTTATCGCGTGCCGCCCTCGTCCCCTGTGCGTGCTTGTTTGTTTGTTCGCGGTTGCGAAATACCTCATGAAATCGATGAGACTCTCAGAAAGAAATCATCGGATGAACATCTACGAGTGATTAGCGTTTGGAGTCAATCCCATTCAAGGAGCCGACACAAAACATGGCTGTAGCTCAGCCGGTTGTGCAGATGTTGAGCTCAAGCCCCAATAAATAAATAAGCTGCACGCCGTCACGCTCCTCGTCGCGTTCGCCGACTCTTGTCCGGAGTTACGGCGTTTAACCTTCAAACCACGCATGAATCAGTAAGATCACTCATTAACAGCTTCATCTTCCATTTGACGACCGAAGTCCTGACACCCAAGGAGGGGAGGAAGCACGTGACTGAAGGAGTACTTCTGCACAGCAAAGATGGCCGACGTCTGCAGGCCAAACAGAGAGAACGTTAAAAACAGCCAAAGACCTGACCTGAATCGTTGCTCCGCAAGGATTTTTGTTAAAAGATGTCAAATGATAACTGCGACCTCGCCACTCTGCGCCTGAATGTTTTCGTCTGTCCCTTTGATTTTATGTTAGCAAAATATCTCTTGAATTACAGCACAGATTTTAATCAAGAAATCATGGGATGTCCATCTATAGCTGACTAATGTTTAAAGTCCCCCCCAATTAGGCCTGTCACAATAACAAATTTCGCTGGGCGATTAATTGTCTCAGAAATTATTGCGATAAACGATAATATTGTTTGAGATTTGACAATAATTAGTACCGGTACTTATTGTCAAATTTAAGAAGAAATGATGGTTAATTTTTGTGTGTAGTACCTTTTTCTTTTACCACTGGATGCCAGTATAAGACCGTTTAAACAGAAGGATGGATAGTGAGGGAGCGCGCAGCATGTCTCTTTAAGAAAAATGGGAGGGAGGCCCCTTGACGTGACATGGGTTGTCTCTCTTTGGTTCTCAAAATGGCGGATGCTCGGTGTGGTTTGAGCTCTTTAGCATAGCATTTTACACACAAAGCCTTTAATAAAAATCAATAAACAAGTTCTCAGCTTCTTTTGCAGAGAAAACAACGTTTTACACGAAGGCACAGGTTTCAACTGGGAATTTTGGAGCTTCGACTGAGATTATTTCCCCCCCCGAGGTCGGCCTGTTAGCTTAGCTCGTAGCTTAGCTTCTCAGCTTAGCTGCTTTTAACCATACAAAAACACAATTTTGGACGGTTAAATGGATTTTAAAAAGAAAAGAGAAAGCGAGGGGTCAGTGAAGAGCACCGGAGTTGAGCCTTTTGTCATCCAGTGTCTTCAGTAGAAAGAGAGAGGCACGAAGAAACGATAAAGCCGATACATGAAAATGAGGTTGATAATTTTCATTTATCACGCGATTAATTGATTTATTGTTTATCGTGACAGACCGGACCCCAATTCAAGAAGGCTGACGCAGCTTTTCGACTTTAGCAAACAAAATAAACGGCTTAACTAAGTAAGTTTGACAGATAATGAGCTAAAATAGCTGAGCATCATCTTCAACAGATGCTCTAAGTCAGGGCTATTCAAGTAATTACTCAGGGGGCCACAGTTACTGAAAGCCAAGAGCTCAGGGGCTGGACGTCCAGCAGTTATTGTCATTAAGTAAGTTTTTTACAGTTTAAAATCAAGTTTTATTTTGAAATGAACCCATTGGTGGACCGAACTGAGCTCACCCGTGGGCCTGATTTGGCCCCTGGGCCACCCGTTGAATAGCCCTGCTCTATAAGTGCTGACACATTGAGCAACATCTTGGTTTAAAACTTTGACGTTAACTGTCTCAGTCAACCTTGTCTGTTAGTAAAATACAGGTAGTCCCCGATTTACGAGCGAGATCCGTTACAACGAGGCGCTCGTAAACCGGAAATCTCGTAATTTGGAACGGCCGCCATTTCGCTCGTAAATCCGGAAATCCGCTCGTAAATTGGAACGGTTTTCGCTAGCGCGCCTAAAAACACTCTATTTTCATCTAAAAACTACTTTTGAGTGCATAAAAATGATCGGAAACGTGTGTTTATATGCTTAACTAACTAACTGTAGTGAAAAAACACATGAAAACTCAGTATTTTTTTCGTTTTTTCCAAAAATGTGCAGCTCGTAAGTCTGGAACCTCGCAGATCAGAGCGCTCGTAAATCGGGGACTACCTGTATCTAACTTTAATTTCTTTAGGGGTTTTTGATAAGGTCAACAGCAACATCAAAGCAAACATGTTATTGTTTTTACGACACTTTGATTTATTGTTTTATACTTTTATTTTAATTGCATTTTTACTGTAGTTTATTGTTATCTGTCTATAACAGGTCTCTTGTAAATGAGTCCTTGTGACTCAACGAGACTAACTTGTATAAATAAAGGTTGAATGAACAAATATCTACTGACCCACTGGACGGATTAGCCTATATTAAAAGTTGGTCAACTTTTTGTGTCAACCCGGCTGATTTAAGATTTTCTTTCAGGTCTCTCTTGTAAATGAGTCACTGAGGCTCAATGGGATTAACCTGCAAAGGTTGAGAAAAACAAATCAAAGATGGCTGCCGCAAAGATGGCTGCCGCAACTAGTCGACTACAGCAAACACAAAAATGGCTATACAAAAAAAAGGCACTACCGTACACACAAAAAGTAACCACAATTTCTTCTTAAATTTGACAATAAGTACTAATTATTGTCAAATCTCAAACAATATTATCGTTTATCGCAATAATTTCTGAGACAATTAATCGCCCAGCGAAATTTGTTATTGTGACAGGCCTAATTGGGGGGGACTTTAAACATTAGTCAGCTATAGATGGACATCCCATGATTTCTTGATTAAACGTTGATGTAGAAGCAACTGAAAGGCACAAACTCTGAGGCAACCAATATCGTGTGTGTTTTTTTTTTATTTATTTTTTTTACTTTGACCCAAACAGCTACAACTCCATCGTTCCTCTTCATAAAATGAGCTCAATTTAAAGTTTTGGCACGAACGAACACGGAAACATTCTTCTTATTCGGTTCTCTGTTGCTTTCTGTGTTGCTCTCCAAATAAAAGCAAACGTCACAGTTTTGCAGCAAACGACGTCTCGGCGAGAGACTTCTTTTTTGCTCTGCCATTCTGCAGCGTGTCACTCTTGAGCACTTTAATCCCTGAAACAGAAGATCTGGTGCGTCACCGGCTCGGTTAGTCACAGACACGCAACCGAATCTGGGTTAAAATGTCCTTTTGTGTCCTCCCCCGCCGGACGAGACGGGCTTGTACTTGTTATCTGGTACGAACTCCTCCTGCAGGGAGGTAAGAGGAGCAGGAGGAGGCTCAGACCACCACCCCCACCCTTTTGACCCACTGACCAATCTATCTGCCAACAGGGAGGAATCCCCTGAGCAGTGTGCACACACACACACCAGCACAGCAGGGAGGGGAAGGGGAGGGCCGCTCGCTCGGGAACATGCACGGCACGTGGAGGCCGAGGCAGGATCCACGTGCGGTCGGCTCGAGGCGGGGTGGCATTCAGGGAAATTAATAAATAAATAACCGGGCGATGACTTGCAGCATCGCTCAGACTCCGCTCAAGGACTCGATCCGAGCTGATATGAAGAGTCACTGGGTCACTGTGGCACGGTTTGCCTTTCGACGCCCAAATATGGGCGACGATTCGAACTTTAGATCGGCGTATCGATACGCATCTTGATCGTGGCGTATCGCGATGCGCTCGCCCCGCCTTTAGCGCCGTGACTGGCTGAGTTTGGTGCACGCTCGGGTGGAGAAACTTTTTTTTTTATTGTTTTGACCCAGTGGCCCAGAGCGTTCTTCTCACGCTTCCTTCCGCCTGTTCACGTGGTGGAAAAACAAACTGATCCGAACAACCAGGCGACAGGGATGGAGTGTACACCTCCTCCTCACCCTGAGCTGTTTGGGAGTGCATGCACCAAAATAAAAGCCCTTGTCGTGTTTCGTCTTTTTACCATTATTAGACAACCTTATAATGTTTTTGATACGTTAATATTTTTTTAAAATAATAATAATCTGTATTTCTCTCTTATGATTGTCTATTGTTGATTGTTTAAGGAAATTTCTACTGTTGCTGTTGTCGTCATTCTTTAGTTTGTAGCAGGTTGCTCTTGTAAATGAGTCCTCGAGACTCAATGAGATTAACCTGACGAAATGAAAAATAGGTGGATAATGAAGGGAAACAGGGATGGTTTGTTTGCGTGGAAAGAATCGGAAGTCCACGCCGTATATAAAAAAAAAAAGCAGAGAAAATTGTCAGGACTTCCCTCGATGAGTCTGCAGTCTGCAGCTGGCACTGCGCCGAGTTCAAGGGAACAAAATGATCCCCTTCCTTGAAACGCATCCCGCTTTCACAGGCAGCCGAGTACGATTTCGCAGGAAATATCAGGTGACGATACATCGCGTCATCGATACCGCGATATATCAAAGGGTTCCGATAAATCAGATGTAAACCATGTATTTTACACCCAGATGTGCAAGATGTGAGCATCACGATGAACACAGTAATATTCAACAATCTATCATTTATCTATAATATCTGCATAAAATATAATATCTACATTTATCTATGACGATATATCTATTTATAATAGATACACTGTGCACATGCTTCATCGCGACAGGAGTGGACTCACCTCCAGGACTGTTCTCCATGTTCCTCGTGTTCTTCCTGCTTTTTTTTGTTCACAGCTGCTGTTTGTCTCTCTGGTGGAAACAAGTGAACTCCTCACGAACTGCAGGAGCGCTCCCCCAGAAGAAGAAGGAGCTCACACTCTGAGAAGTGAGGGAGGAAAATGGTAATCGATGACAAAAATCAGGAAATAAAGATGATGAGTTGTCCTGATCGATTCAGATGCAGAGCTCCGTCTGTAAAGGCTATAAGGCTACACCTCTGGGATATCAGTGTGTTTCCAGTAAACCATCATCAGAGTGGAAGTAGTTTAAACCCTCCTCCTCTCCTCCTCTCCCTCACGCGCATCAATGAGCAGCACGCGCGTCCTAAAATAAGCAGCACGTTTTCAGGTGCCTGAGAAATGTGACCATTTTTTTTTTTTTTATAAACGCCTCTGATCTGTGTCCCTGATTGTTGATGTGGATCAGAAACACTCCTCCCCCTCCTGCCTCCCCCCGTCACGCTGTGTGAAAACATCTCCCCCACGCTCCGCCCCCTCACGCCCCAGCTCTCTTCGCCATTGGCTGAGAGCCCCCGCGTGTAGAGGGCGCATTGGGCTCGATGGACGCAGGAATGCTCGGCAGCATGTGCGCATGCCATGTGAGCTCGCGCTGCCCTACTGACACACATTTTATGCTAATGAGCTGCCTGGGCTCGGCGGAAAGCGGGAGGAAGGAGGAAAAGGTAGAGCAGTGCAGCGAGA
The DNA here is from genome assembly GCA_038048925.1 of Garcialebias charrua. NCBI lineage: Eukaryota > Metazoa > Chordata > Actinopteri > Cyprinodontiformes > Rivulidae > Garcialebias > Garcialebias charrua. Next base: position 6,416 of record JBBPBX010033052.1, on the reverse strand, counting down.
GGTATCACTCTGTCGTTGTTTTCTACACCGAGCAGTGGCGGAGCCAGACGTTTTTCACAGAGGTGGCCACAGAAGATGGTTAATTTGGACTTTCTTAAGGTTCATTATTATTAAAATGCAGGTGTTCCTCCTAAAGTTGTTTTCTTTTCAATTAAGGATATAATGGGCCAGATGGAGGGTGTCCAAGTGTGTTACTACTTAACAGTGACGTGCGGTGAGGTTCATGGCTGGTGAGGCACACTGACTTCATCACAGTCAGATCTTATATACATGAACCCTACAGAGTAGTGTATTCGCCATTTGATTGGAAGCAGTTAACGGGTTGTGTTTAAAATTTCATATCAGCAATCTTTACACATACAAACAAACAATGGTGAGTCCAGCTAACAACAAACAACAACACAAACCCACACCCCACTGAACATAAGAGGATCTGCGGTGGAAGTCATCTCCATCTACAACTACTTGGGTGCACAGTACACAATGAATGACTACATCAGCTGGAGCAACAACACCACCAGCCTGATCAACAAAGGTCATCGGAGACTCTACTTCCTCAGACAGCTGAGACGAGCTGGTCTGAGAAGCTCAGTCCTCACCTCCTTCTACAGGTGTGCAGTGGAGAGCATCCTGTGCTCCAGCATCAACATGTGGCATGGAGGCTGCACAGAAGATGTTGGAGTCAGTCTCCCCACTATCACAGACATCTACACCTCCAGATGCAGGAAGAGGGCCACCTGCATCATGAAATACCCACTCACCCAGCACACTCACTCTTTGCCCCACTCCCCTCAGGACGGAGTTTGAGGAGCATCAAGTGTAGAACCACTAGACTGAGGAACAGCTTCTACCCCGAGGCTGTTAGACTCATGAATATCTAACCAGAATAATCACTGTCAAATATCACATAATGTTGCTGCTGATCTGTTTCATGTTGCTGTGTTCATTCGTGCCCATCTGCTCATACAGACTCATGTTCGTGCTGCTGTTTGGAGTGTTTTTTTTCTATGATATTAGTGATTAGTGTTTTGTTAGTTGATGTTTTTCTTAGTTGATGTTTTTCTTAGTTCATATCTTAGATGTTATTACTGTTCTTCTTTTACATTTTATTGTTGGATGTAACTGGGACCCTGTATATATATATATATATATATATATATATATATATATATATATAATATTTATATATATATCTGTGTATATATTGTCTTGTTTCATCATCACATGTACCACATGTTGTGCCAATGACAATAAAGATCATTCTCTGACCTAATACAAACCGTAGCACACAAAAAAGCACATTTAATTTGGAGAAAAAATATATTTTAGTCTTACCTTAAGTTTACTTATAAATGAAGTCCATGCGCCGCTCCTTCTGAACAAAGGCGTCGATGACTTTTTTGTAGAAGTCTTCCTTCTTGGCTTTCAGTTTTAAAAGTCTCTCTGCTTCGATGGAGATCAGTGAAAGAGAAGAAAGCCTTCCTTGATCAGTCCTGTTTCGACTGCATGTTTTTATTCTTTTCAGCGCTGAGAATGACCGCTCCACCGATGCTGTGGTAGCTGGAACAGTGAGCACTAGCTGAAGCAACTTTGTCGCTTCAGGAACAGTTGGAATGAGATCTTTCTGGACCAAAAACCTGAGAAGCTGTGCAGGAGATTTACATTCATCTCTCACTGTTTGTGAACCATACAGTCCAATGAGATCCGCCTTCAGTTTCACCAAGTCAAAGAATTTGGCATATTTTGACAGGCTCTGCAGTTTTGCGTCATCAAAACTTTGTGACATTTCACTGAATTTTGTGCAATCCACCAAACCAAGAAAAGCCAGCTCCCCAAAATGATCAAACCTAGCCTTCATCTGATTGTTGATGTTATCCATAATGTTACTGAACATCTGTCTTCGATTATTTCTGGTCGGCTGTCTGGTTCCACTCTCTGTCAGGCCAAGTTCTTCACATTTCCTCTCAAACCGGTCATAGAAACTGTCGAACTCCAGTCCAATGCGAGTGAGAGCTGCAACCGTGTCACGGATGCGTGCAAGACAATATTCAATGTCCATCATTTTGTTCTGCAGCACTCTGAAAAGTGCATCAGTTACACTGAAAATGTCCTCATATGCCAGTAGGAGAAAGCATGTGGATGTTTTTGACAGCCACCGATCGTATCCTGCTGCCATCATCAGCGTGTCATTGTCCCAGCCATCAGGATTTTCTATGATGATCTGAAATAGGGCCCGCAGATCCTTTTGGTACATGCTTATTGTCTGCAGCAGCCTGGAGTTAGAGCTCCATCTTGTTGGCGTTGCTCTGGGTAACCGGCGCTTGACAATATTGTCCAGCAAGTGTGTGCGTTTTGTGGACTTGTTGAAAAATGACGCTAGTCCCTCAGCTGTTTTAAAAAATATACGACACTCGGGCATGCACTTAGCTGAATGCAACAGCACCAAGTTCAGCTTGTGTGCGTAACAGTGCGTAAACATGGCTTCGGGCACTTTTTCTTTAATTTTAGCTTGCACGCCATTAAGTTCTGATGCCATGACAGCGGCTCCATCATAGGTCTGAGCTACAAGCTTTTCAGTACAGTCATACTTCTCCAACACTCCCAGGACATATTCAGCAACGGCAGAAGCACGTCTGTCCTCACTCACATCATCAAAGCCCAAGAAGGCCTCCTTCACCTCACAGTCCACTTCAGTTGTAGCCACATAACGCAGTATGACAGAGATCTGAGCCTTGTTTGTGACATCTGTGCTCTCATCAACTTCTACAGCAACAAATGGGGCTGCACTGATTTCATTTTTAATGTCATTCCTGATTACATCACCGACTGCTTCAATTAAATCATTCTGTATTCTGTTAGACAAGCCAGAAAATACAGTAGATGTCTCCAGATGTCTAGCTAGCCTGTCATTATTTTCAGCTAAAACATGCAATAATTCAACATAGTTGCCACGATTGGCAGAGCCTGCACTTTCATCATTTCCACGAAAAGCTAGCTGCTGCTTTGCTAGGAAGCAGGTGGCCTTGATCAGATATTTTAAAATTTCTCTGTTTTCTTTTACCTTGGCGTTGTGGATGCTGATGTTGAGTCGTTGCTGTTCGTCCAAAGCCAAGTCAATCCTGGACATCCCGAACGTTTTTAGCGCAATCTGACTTTGAATATGGGTGGCCGACTGCTCATGTTTATTGAGGCTTCTTGGCAAATTTTTCAGGTCACAATATCCCATCCGAGTCCAGACATTGTCAGAAGTTGAGAAAAGCAGGCAGGAGTAGCAGAAAAGGCGGTTTCTTGCTGGACATCCACACAACCAGCTTTTTCGTGTGTACCACTCTGTTTTAAAAGAGCGAGACTTATGTCCAGTAGTCTGAAGAAGACCTTTTAGCTCCGGTGTTGGTCGTCCTTTTAATAATACTTCCTGCTTGGACTGAAAATCCAATTGAGAAAATTGTTTTAGTTTACTAATGTACTCCTCCATTGCAAAATTATAGCTAATATCCAATCTGTCACGCTTCCGAGTCCTTCAACGGTGCGGAGCAGGTGCTGCTGAGTGGGCACTGGGCATAGCCCCTCCTCCTCCTCCTCTGCTACAAGATCTGCGAGGAGCCAAGAGGCGCGCCGCGATCAGCAACTCACAAACGTATGATCACTGATCTGTCACGCTCCCTCCTTCAACGGTGTGGAGCAGGTGTTGCTGAGTGGGCACTGGGCATAGCCCCTCCTCCTCCTCCTCTGCTACAGAAGCTGCGAGGAGCCAAGAGGCGCGCCGCGATCAGCAACTCACAAACGTTTATGATCACTCAGCAAAAAAAAAAAAAAAAACACGTTACAGTATTTAAAGAAAAATAAGAAAAAAATGGTGATTTTGATTAAAAAATAACTTAAAACTGGTTTAGTGTTAAGTAAAATAAGTTTATAATACAAATCAAAGGATAAATACAATAATTACATTTTTTTTTTCTTTTTTTTCCATGATGACAGGGGAGGCACGGCCTCACTTGCATCCCCTGACCGCACGTCACTGCATCAGATATGTTAAAAGTTATCTGAACAGGAAGCCTTGGCTGAATGCAGAGGTGCGCCCCCTGCTGGAAGCCAGGAACACTGCCTTCAGGTCTCACAGGAGCTGAGAAGGACAAGGAAAGAACTGGTTGCTGGTAGTAAGAGGGTCAAGGCCTCATACACACAGAGTATCGAGGGTCAGTTCACCTCACAAGATGCACGGAGCATGTGGAGGGGCATTAACTGTAATACAGATTATAAAGGCAGGAGCGAACAATGCCCCAAAGACCCATCACTGCCTGATGCCCTCAACAAGTTCTACACACACTTTGAAGACCCAAACAGACCACCCAGCACCAGACTGTTTCATGTTGCTGCTGATCTGTTTCATGTTGCTGCTGATCTGTTTCATGTTGCTGCTGATCTGTTTCATGTTGCTGCTGATCTGTTTCATGTTGCTGCTGATCTGTTTCATGTTGCTGCTGATCTGTTTCATGTTGCTGCTGATCTGTTTCATGTTGCTGCTGATCTGTTTCATGTTGCTGCTGATCTGTTTCATGTTGCTGCTGATCTGTTTCATGTTGCTGCTGATCTGTTTCATGTTGCTGCTGATCTGTTTCATGTTGCTGCTGATCTGTTTCATGTTGCTGCTGATCTGTTTCATGTTGCTGCTGATCTGTTTCATGTTGCTGCTGATCTGTTTCATGTTGCTGCTGATCTGTTTCATGTTGCTGCTGATCTGTTTCATGTTGCTGCTGATCTGTTTCATGTTGCTGCTGATCTGTTTCATGTTGCTGCTGATCTGTTTCATGTTGCTGCTGATCTGTTTCATGTTGCTGCTGATCTGTTTCATGTTGCTGCTGATCTGTTTCATGTTGCTGCTGATCTGTTTCATGTTGCTGCTGATCTGTTTCATGTTGCTGCTGATCTGTTTCATGTTGCTGCTGATCTGTTTCATGTTGCTGCTGATCTGTTTCATGTTGCTGCTGATCTGTTTCATGTTGCTGCTGATCTGTTTCATGTTGCTGCTGATCTGTTTCATGTTGCTGCTGATCTGTTTCATGTTGCTGCTGATCTGTTTCATGTTGCTGCTGATCTGTTTCATGTTGCTGCTGATCTGTTTCATGTTGCTGCTGATCTGTTTCATGTTGCTGCTGATCTGTTTCATGTTGCTGCTGATCTGTTTCATGTTGCTGCTGATCTGTTTCATGTTGCTGCTGATCTGTTTCATGTTGCTGCTGATCTGTTTCATGTTGCTGCTGATCTGTTTCATGTTGCTGCTGATCTGTTTCATGTTGCTGCTGATCTGTTTCATGTTGCTGCTGATCTGTTTCATGTTGCTGCTGATCTGTTTCATGTTGCTGCTGATCTGTTTCATGTTGCTGCTGATCTGTTTCATGTTGCTGCTGATCTGTTTCATGTTGCTGCTGATCTGTTTCATGTTGCTGCTGATCTGTTTCATGTTGCTGCTGATCTGTTTCATGTTGCTGCTGATCTGTTTCATGTTGCTGCTGATCTGTTTCATGTTGCTGCTGATCTGTTTCATGTTGCTGCTGATCTGTTTCATGTTGCTGCTGATCTGTTTCATGTTGCTGCTGATCTGTTTCATGTTGCTGCTGATCTGTTTCATGTTGCTGCTGATCTGTTTCATGTTGCTGCTGATCTGTTTCATGTTGCTGCTGATCTGTTTCATGTTGCTGCTGATCTGTTTCATGTTGCTGCTGATCTGTTTCATGTTGCTGCTGATCTGTTTCATGTTGCTGCTGATCTGTTTCATGTTGCTGCTGATCTGTTTCATGTTGCTGCTGATCTGTTTCATGTTGCTGCTGATCTGTTTCATGTTGCTGCTGATCTGTTTCATGTTGCTGCTGATCTGTTTCATGTTGCTGCTGATCTGTTTCATGTTGCTGCTGATCTGTTTCATGTTGCTGCTGATCTGTTTCATGTTGCTGCTGATCTGTTTCATGTTGCTGCTGATCTGTTTCATGTTGCTGCTGATCTGTTTCATGTTGCTGCTGATCTGTTTCATGTTGCTGCTGATCTGTTTCATGTTGCTGCTGATCTGTTTCATGTTGCTGCTGATCTGTTTCATGTTGCTGCTGATCTGTTTCATGTTGCTGCTGATCTGTTTCATGTTGCTGCTGATCTGTTTCATGTTGCTGCTGATCTGTTTCATGTTGCTGCTGATCTGTTTCATGTTGCTGCTGATCTGTTTCATGTTGCTGCTGATCTGTTTCATGTTGCTGCTGATCTGTTTCATGTTGCTGCTGATCTGTTTCATGTTGCTGCTGATCTGTTTCATGTTGCTGCTGATCTGTTTCATGTTGCTGCTGATCTGTTTCATGTTGCTGCTGATCTGTTTCATGTTGCTGCTGATCTGTTTCATGTTGCTGCTGATCTGTTTCATGTTGCTGCTG
>JBBPBX010033051.1:19651-33491 GCA_038048925.1 Garcialebias charrua | reverse complement strand
AGGTTAGCTACAGTGTCTTCCACATCAGAAATGCATCTCTCAGCTTCGGTTAGCCTTGTTTTAATTGCACTTACGGAGTTCTTGAGTTCTGTTGTGTCCGATTTAATCAGAGTCACATCACTTGCAACTCCATTTAACGTCGCTTCCACCTTGGCAATCTCCGCAAACAGACCATTTATGTCCGTTACTTGGCTGTCTTCTTGGCTAGCAGTGTTAGCTCCTTTGGTAGCAACCGCTAGCAGGCGCGTCTGTACACTTCGTTTTCTTTCACTGGCCGACGTCATATTTTGATAAAGTTGCTCAGATGTAGTGAGCGTGCACTCAAGCTTCAAGTAGGATGTTGGTAGGAGAAGTTTCAAAGTCATTTGTTTAAAATAATGTTGACGGGGTTAGGAGCTCTTCTACAGCGCGGCCATTCCCTTGCACCTCACCACGTGACTCCTCGGGTACCTGTATCTTGCTAAATTTTAATAGATTCATTTAATACAAAATTGCGCGCTCACAGCGAGTTTGTTGTCAGTGCGCGCGTTTCTTTGTTTAATGTACCGTACGAAGATGTCTGCCTTCCTGTGTCGCCTGGTACCGCTAGCTAAGCTACCGGTAACATGTTTTTTTTTGTGTGTGTTAAACGTACGGTACCTGCATCTTGCTAAATTTTAATATATTAATTTAATATAAAATCACTTGCTCAATGCGAGTTTGTGTTAAGTGGGTACGCGCTTGATTCTTTGTTTACTTTTTTTGTGTGTGTTTAACGCACTTCTTGCTAAATTTTAATATATTAATTTAATAATAATACGGTAATAATAATGAATTTAATTTATAACGCACGTTTTATTAACAAAAAATCTCAAAGTACTACAAAGTGCAGCTAAAATTAAAGATAAAAAACAAGTGATAAAATCAAGAACCGGTAAGATCAGTGATGAAACAACCAAAAACAATAATAAAATCAATTAAAACAATGATAATATCAACTAAGATCAGAGATAAAATCATGTGGAGGCAGAGTACCGTACGCTCGCTTAAAAATAAAGGTCTTTAAGCCTTGTTTAAAGGGGACCACATATAGGTCTTTAAAAATTTTATGTTTTGTCTGTGTGCTATCTTGACAATATTAATTCATTTTAATACACAAAATAATTCTTAGATAATTAATTATACCCTTTTTAATTCTGCCATTTTTAACTTTCGTTTTGAACGACCGGTTTCTGATACTGAGTTCTGAAGTCCACGCCCTTCAAAGATCTGTTTACGCCCTCTGTAACAGCCAGTATCTGTAATGTGTTGTTGTTTTAAAATTAGCTCTTTTTTTATTACTCATTTGACTTACTGTTAGTGCTAGCTTAAGATAACTTACCGAAACCCGTCTGAGCGCGCCGCAATTTGCTGCTCCTTTTAGCATGAGACCACCCGAATCCGATGCTAATGTTAGCTTGTTCCTCTTCCGGTGTTCGCCAGCTCCGCTCGTTGCACGCGGCGATTTTGGGAGTTATCGCTGTTCCAGTCAAGACAACACAAAGTTCACCAAGTGTCTCCCGTAAATTAATCCGTAAGGAGAAGGTCCTCGCTGCTGCGAGGCTGTACAGTTGAAGCTCCGCTCCATCCGCCAGAAGAGGGTCCCGTTGCCGCCGGTCCCTACGCCGGGGGTCTGCTCGTTTAATTTTTGCCGGCTGCGCGTTGGGAGCGATCGCAAATACACTAAAAATTGAACTAAAACATAAAAATAACAATTATACTTTATTTATAAAGCCATTTAAAAAAAACACAGCTGCAACAAAGTGCTGTACACATGAAATTAAGAACATATAAACAAAAGATGAGATGAAATCATGAAAAACAACAGTCATGTGTTTAATACAGAAGTGGGTTGAGCCTAACCAGGGGTTGCTAGGTGAGGGGCTGGACTCAGGTTGTGGTGGGTTGTGGCTGCGGTTGGCTGCGGTTTGTGACGTCACAAACCGCAGGAAGTGAGGAACGAACCGTTTTTATCACAGACAAATAAATCTACTTAGAGTAAATAAACCACTGGGTGCATTTCTTTGACCTTAGGACTGTTTTTTTATGAAGTACATACCCAAAGTTGAGTAAAAAAAACATTAAAAAGTGAATTTTGCATGTGTGGTCCCCTTTAAAGTCAACCAGTGACTGTGGAGCACTGGTTTAATAAAAATGTGGACATGTGATGTGGACATGTGATGTGGACTTTTGATGTGGACATGTGATGTGATGTTGACAAACAAAGAAACATTTTTATGTTGCAGGTCACTTGGTGCGCTCACAGCAGGTCTGTGAGTGCGCGCTCGATTCTTTTAGCCCGACACTAATGTCTGCCTTTTGTCTTTCTCACTAGGGGTGTAACGGTACACTAAAATCACATTTCGGTTCGGTTCAATTACAAGGAGGGCTCGGTTCGGTTTATTTTCAGTACAAAAAAAAAAAGACAAAATAAAGACTTACAAAATGTTTATTTTGAAAATATGCCAAAAATATGTTTGTATTGTATTGTAGTAATAAATAAAAGTGACCCATTTGGATGATATTTTAAATAAACAGCACTCTACAATAAATAAATTATATTAAAAATAATAAAAATCTTAATAAATACAATAACAGTCAGAACCAGAACAATAAGCAGCAACAGACTGTTTACAATCTAACTAATCAAGTTTTTGTCCAGTAGCAGCAGTGTGGCTGTATTTGTCCTCATTACTCACAACCAGAGTTCAGTTCAGTCATCACACACTTCTTAGCTGCAGCAGGTGATCTCTGGTGGATTTCCCTGAAGTGGAAGAGACATGCTACCTCTGTAACTGGAAATACTGGAAATAAAAAACAGAGGTAAAAAAAATAAGTTAATAAGATTATGATTTTAAATAATAATAAATAATAATTATAATAAAAGAACAATACCTCTTGAACGGTTGAATCTCCCACTCATCATCAGGGCAGGGCTTAAATCAGCTCCAGGACTTGTTCACAATCAGTTTTAGTTTTTTCATAAAGAGCTGAACTTTTTGACTTAAGTGTTGACGTGATGGATGTCTCATAGCAAGGATCAACTGCGCATAAAAAACATTCAGACTTAGATTCAGATCTTTAAAAACTCATACAGTTTGTGTTATTGCTCTGGACCGCTCTGATTACCTGATAAAAGTTGTTTAAATGCAGCTGCTTTTAGCTGTGTTTCTGCAACAGTGCTGTTTCTGTTCACATTCCGATGACGTAGTTTCCAGCGCGTTCACGTTAGACGTGTTGCTGCTGCAGAGAGCTATGTCACGCAGCTGCTGCAGAGTCTTCATGAAACAATGGCCCTCATGCACGAAAATGATCGTATTTCTATCCTAAATTACTCCTACTTTTGTTCGTACGAAGCGTTCGTACGAACATGCCACGTCAGATCCAACAAAGTCTTCTATCATGAGGAAAAGCGTGTAAACGGGCTGCTTAAAGTTGATGGATCCCACCTGTTCTACTCACCTGCGCGTGCACGCGTTGAGGTCATTTACATAATTTCCACCCCTCAAAACACCATATAAGGCCACACTTCCTGCCTTCTGACAGCAGGAAGTGTCCATTCATTCAAACAGAAGTAAAAGGAGGAACTTCACGCGTTCGGAGATCTGCTCTCAGTGGCGCTGTGGCTACCCCCCCGCAAGTGTCGGATGGTCAAATATATCTAATTTTAGTGTATTGTGTTACATTATAGTTTAACTTATTCAGAAGAGCGCACCGCTACCCCCCCCCCCCCGCAAGTGTCGGATGTGTTTCTGAACAGAAGCATTTTAAGATGTCTCGAAACTACAGTTAACTTCATATTAATATAGTGCATGTTCTCCCGTGGGTCGTACAGTATCAGGAATCAAGAATAAATGGTTTGATCTGAAAATGGCTTCAAAAAAACATCTCGCCGCAGCACGGACAGGAGGTGGTCAGGAGGTGGTCAATCCTTGACCACCTCCTGACAACATGACAGGAGGTGGTGGCAGCCAAGGTGCGCAAGACGCGTGCCAACATGACAGGAGGTGGTCGACATGAGTGGTGCGGCCGCGCGGGGAGTGCGCGTGGAGTGGCGCACGGTGGTCGACATGAGTGGCGCGGCCGCGCGGGGGGGCGCTGGAGTGGCGCACGGTGGTCGACATGAGTGGCGCTGACGCGCGGGGGGTGCGTGTGGAGTGGCGCACGGTGGTCGACATGAGTGGCGCGGTAGCGCGGGGGGTGCGCGTGGAGTGGCGCACGACATGAGTGGCGCGGCCGCGCGAGGGGTGCGCGTGGAGTGGCGCACGATGGTCGACATGAGTGGCGCGGGGGGGTTGAAGCCGCTTCTTTTAATTTAACAAATTTGTGTCGTTGCATTTAATTCTTTTTAAACTCAGAATACTTTCTGAGTCTGGATAACAGCGGACCGACTCCTCGTAAATTATACGACAGGTCCGGACCACTCGTAAATTTTGTTTGTATCTGAAAAAAATCCTAGGATATGAAAACATTGTTGAATGCCACAAATGATCCTAAATCACTCGTACGCACAGTGTAAGAACAAATCCGTGCGTACGAACGGTTCGTGCATGAGGGCCATTGTCCACAAACACAGCTTTGAATGTGCGCTCGTCTTAACAAGAAAGCCATAATGTTCCCAAACAGGAGACCGGAGCGAGCAGCTAATGGCTAATAATGCTGCGCGTGCTGCGCGATAATAGCTCCGTGCTGAAACGCGCCCAGGAAATTTTGTTCCGCTGCGCATATATTAACGTTCAATGAGTGAAAAAATAACCGAAACGGTACGCAGGTGGACCGAACCGAACGTGCTGTACCGAAACGGTTCGGTACACCCATTACAACCGTTACATGCCTATTTCTCACGCCAGGTTGAGACGCATGGGATCACTACGGACCATATTATTAATATGGACGAAGTTCCATTGACATTTGATATTCCACTTGGACGTAGTGTCTCCCAGAAGGGGGAGAAGACAGTCAACATCCTTACCACAGGCCATGAGAAGTCCCACTTCACAGTGGTTCTGGCCTGTGGTGCTGATGGCTGCAAACTCCCCCCCATGGTCATCTTCAAGAGGAAGACTAAGGAGGACTTCAGTTCCAGGGTGGTGGTGGCCGTGAACCCGAAAGGATGGATGGACGAAGCGATGATGCTCCACTGGATCACCAAGTGCTTTGTCCATCGTCCTGACGGGTTCTTCAAGACCAAGAAGGCTCTCCTCGTCATGGACAGCATGAGGGCCCACATCACGGAGGCCATGAAGTCCAAGGTCAAGACCCTCAACACTGTGCCCACAATCATCCCAGGGGGGCTGACGAAACTCCTGCAACCGTTGGACATCTCGGTCAACAGGAGTTTCAAGGCCTCCCTGAGGAAGTTGTGGGAGGAGTGGATGATTAGTGGTGAGCACTCTTTCACAGCGACGGGGAGGATGCGGCACGTCACCTTCGCCCAGGCGGTGGAGTGGGTGGACAAGGCCTGGGCTTCAGTCACCACCTGCACCATCAAGGCTGGGTTCAGGAAGGCGGGAATCCAGCCTGCTGGAGCTGGTGCTGAGGCAGAGGACAGCAGTGAAGAGGAGGAGGAGGGACCTGGACCTCTCACCACTGGTAGGCTACCTCAAACACTGGCAGAACGTTTCCAAAGCGACACAGGATGAGGAGTTTTTGGACTTTGAGTGAGTTGGTACTGTAAATAATTTGTAAATATTGTAAATAAACACCACAAAAACATATCTGTTTCAGTCATCTTTATGTGCGGGTGTACAGGTAACGTAGTAATTTCAAAGCTGCTTTATTTAAGGTTTGTGGGTGTACCGGTAACTGTCAAAGTGCATTTCACTCAGCTGCACCTCCAGATGCTGCATCTTTCAGCTGCACCTGCACATGCCCGGAACACCTCCCCAGGGAGACGTCCAGGAGGCATCCTAACCAGATGCTCGAGCCACCTCAACTGGCTCCTCTCGATGTAGAGAAGCAGCGGCTCTACTCCGAGTCCCTCCCGGATGACTGAGCTTCTCACCCTATCTCTAAGGGAGAGTCCAGACACCCTGCGGAGAAAACTCATTTCAGCCGCTTGTATCCGAGATCTCGTTCTTTCGGTCACAACCCAAAGCTCATGACCATAGATGAGGGTGGGAACGTAGATCGATCGGTAAATTGAGAGCTTTGCCTTTCGACTCAGCTCTCTCTTCACCACGACAGACCGGTACAGCGCCCGCTTCACTGCGGACGCTGCACCTATCCGCCTATCGATCTCACGCTCCAGTTTTCCCTCATTCGTGAACAAGACCCCGAGATACTTAAACTCCTCCACTTGGGGCAGGACCTCATCCCCGACCCGGAGAGGGCATGCTACCCTTTTCCGGCTCAAGACCATGGCCTCGGATTTGGAGGAACTGATCCTCATCCCGGCCGCATCACACTCGGCTGCAAACCGCTCCAGCGAAAGCTGTAGATCACGATCTGATGAAGCCAATAGGACCACATCATCTGCAAAAAACAGAGAAGCGATTCTAAGGCCACCAAAACGGATCCTCTCAACACCTTGGCTGCGCCTAGAAATTCTGTCCATAAAAGTTATGAACAGAATCGGTGACAAAGGGCAACCTTGGCGGAGTCCAACTCTCACTGGAAACGAGCCTGACTTACTGCCGGCAATGCGGACCAAGCTCTGACACCGGTCGTACAGGGACCTAACAGCCCATATCAATGGGCCTGGTACCCCATACTCCCGGAGTACCCCCCACAGAACCCCCCGAGGGACGCGGTCGAATGCCTTTTCCAAGTCCACAAAGCACATGTAAACTGGTTGGGCAAACTCCCACGCACCCTCCAGGACCCTGTTGAGGGTGTAGAGCTGGTCCAGTGTTCCACGACCAGCACGAAAACCACACTGCTCCTCCTGAATCCGAGGTTCGACTATCCGACGGACCCTCCTCTCCAGAACCCCTGAATAGACCTTACCAGGGAGGCTTAAGAGTGTGATCCCCCTATAGTTGGAACACACCCTACGGCAGGGACGTGCAGAGGGGGGGGCTATGGGGGCTTGAGCACCTGCCCCTTTTGCTCCTTGCCCCCAAGTGCCCTTTTGGGCAAAAAAAAAAAAATTTTTTTTTTTTTTATTTCCTATTCCTAAGCCCTCCTCTGACACATAATAACATACTAAAATTATTTATTTTATTTTATTATTATTAATTTTGTATTTTGCAAGAAAAACAACATAATAAGCCCTCCGGTCACGTACCAACACTACATTCCCCACAATGCAACAGTGGTAGTAGGGGTGGGGCCAATTCGATCCGGAGTCGTGTCTCATGAACCCAGAGTAATAAGACCTGCCTCACATTCACATTAGGGTCAGTGGGGGAGCTGGTCCCCTTGGGGGCATTGCCGTTCGGGGGGCATGGCCCCACCCCTACTACTACTATTCAGCAAATCCCTTTCAGTTTGCAGCCAGCTACAGCGTGTGGACTGAGTGAGTAGCACTTTAGCTAACAGCTAGCCAACTTTTCATCGTAACATGTCCGCTGTGTGGAAGTATTTTACACTAAACACCACAAGACAGCAATGTGCAATGTCTGCATAGCCATAGCGCCACATTAAACTGCGGTCAAGTTGGTTTTATGTTGGACATTCGAGCTCCGGGGCTTCAGCGGGATGCCACTCTCGCTGAACCGAAACAGGGAGACCGACCGCGGCCAGCTGCGGCCAGTCCGACCCGCTGTCTGACGTCTCGTAGGACGGACAGGCGGAGAGCGGCTGACCAAAAAAAAATCTTATATCACCCCCTTAAAATAAACATTGAACCAGTCCGTCCCTTGGCTTGTAGCAAATTTGTTTTTTTGGCCCTCCATGTATTTGACTTTGACACCCCTGGCTTATGCAATAGGGAGCACATCGCCCATCCAAAACCTATCATCTCTCCATAATGGATATATGTCCGATTTTCTAACTTCCTTTGCTGCATAATGTACATTGCATTAATTCTAGCATTAGGTAAATGTATCTTGAAGGAAAATAGCACTTAAATAAAAGTCCAACAAGAATATTCATTTAGAATTAAAAATAACTCACCCTGAACTACCATAATAGATAAATGTAATAACCAATCAAGTTGCTCCTGTCCAATAAACGCGTACAAATGAAGGGGAAAAACCTATCCAGACTTTAAGTAAGTTTAGGGTCTGGTTCGCAGAGTATGGAGTTAAATTTGTTTCATAATTAGTCAACGAAAAAAAAACTAACCTCAGTTATGTAAAATAAAATTGTAATCAAAACTTTTGGAATTGTAATGATTTCATTTTTTTAAAGCAAAAACTTTTGTTTAAAAAACATTTTTTTAAATTAAATAGCTAATTTTTCTCTCGTGAACTTAAAAAGTTATTTGCAAAACATAAACTTTTATTTGCACACATCAGAAATATTTTGTTGCGATTTTAGGCTCTGCCCACGACGTCATGTGAGAATCGCAAGCAAAACTTTGAATGACAAACAAAACTTAGAATAGCAAGCAAAGATTTCTGGCATGCGCAAATAAGTTTGTTTTGCAAATAATTAGCAACATAATTGCAAAAAATGTCAATGACCTCACTGAGGTCATTGACATTTTTCGAGACATGACCAACAGAAAACTGCTGCTGCACAGTTGTTTTAAGAAGGGGCAGATATGACAAGATTTTTTTCTTCTTCTACTACCTTTCATTTTATATCTTGTTTTTTTCTTTCATGTGTTTGTAAATTGTCTATGTGTTTTAAATCTGAAATGAATAAATAAAATAAAATGAATAAAAATAAATAAATAAGAAGAGAACAAAAATGGCAAAAATGCTTAAAAGTTGGAAGTTTGTTTTTAAACAGTTCACCATGATGGAAAAGAAGATTTTGGATCTTAGATTCAGTTTGGGGGAAAAAAGAAAGGCAAGAGACCGAAATAAATAAGAGACATTGTCCTCCACTCAACACAGAGAAGATGAGACAATGAGGAAAAAAGAGAAACTGACAAGAAAAAAAGAAGAGGAAAGATTGAAGAAAATGTATATAGGTACTTACAAATACACTAAGACACAAACAGAGATATAGGTCTAAATTTTGGTGGTCAGTTAGTCTCAGTAGGCTTTTCTCATGGTGACATGCATTAACAATTCAATTTTTGCTTTTGTTTAGTTTTCTTCTGCAGTTCCACATTAAAGTTTGATGCAGCTCTGCTTTTCTGAATGGACCATCTTCATCTCCACTGCAAGTGTAGCAAACCAGGCAGCTCTTTCTTTTATAGATTACAGTACACTAAAAAGTTGCATTGTGCCCTTGTTTATATTTTTTATAGTGTAATTCTGTAAAGACAAAATATATCTGGTGGTGTAGCTCTGATTTACATATCTTGCTAAATCGCAGGTTTGAATATTGCAATACTTTCCTATAACAAAGTAGACCTGCAGAAAGAAATTACTAATAAAATATTTTACATATGGATAGTTGTATGTTCTATGTAGAGGTTTTCCTAAGCTTTGATAGTATATCTCACAATTTTGTAATTTATCATTGTTTATTAAACTGAAAGCTATGTGACTTTGTTAAAATTCTGTCCTAAAATGCGGTTGGATGTGCCCCCTTTTTTTTTGAGCACCTGCCCCTTTAGTGGGCTCTGCACGTCCCTGCCCTACGGTCCCCCTTTTTGAATAGGGGAACCACCACCCCAGTCTGCCAATCCAAGGGAACTGCCCCCGATGTCCACGCGATATTGCAGAGTCGCGTAAGCCAACACAACCCCACAACATCCAGAGCCCTAAGGAACTCAGGACGAATCTCATCCACCCCCGGAGCCTTGCCACCGCGGAGCTTTTTAACCACCTTGGCGACCTCAGCACCAGAGATTGGAGAGCCCGACCCAAAGTCCCCAGGCTCCGCTTCCTCAGTGGAAGACGTGCCAGTAGGATTGAGGAGGTCTTCGAAGTATTCCGCCCACCGACTCACAACATCCCGAGTTGAGGTCAACAGCACGCCATCCCCACCATAAATGGTGTTGGTCGCGTACCGCTTTCCCCCCCTGAGACGCCGGATGGTGGACCAGAATCGCCTCGAAGCCGTACGGAAGTCATTCTCCATGGCCTCTCCGAACTCCTCCCACGCCCGAGTTTTTGCCTCAGCAACCACCCGAGCCGCATGCCGCTTGGACTGTCGGTACCTATCTGCTGCTTCCGGGGTCCCACAGGCCAAAAAGGCCCAATAGGACTCCTTCTTCAGCCTGACAGCATCCCTCACCGCCGGTGTCCACCACCGGGTTCGAGGGTTGCCACCACGACAGGCACCAACAACCTTGCGGCCACAACTCTGATAAGCTGCCTCGACAATAGAGGCGCGGAACATGGCCCACTCGGACTCAATGTCCCCCGCCTCCCTCGGAACGTGTTCAAAGCTCTCCCGGAGGTGGGAGTTAAAGCTCCGTCTTACGGGAGACTCTGCCAGACGTTCCCAGCAGACCCTCACAATACGTTTGGGTCTGCCAGGTCTGACCGGCATCCTCCCCCACCATCGGAGCCAACTCACCACCAGGTAGTGGTCAGTTGACAGCTCCGCCCCTCTCTTCACCCGAGTGTCCAGGACATGCGGCCGCAGATCAGATGAGACGACAACAAAGTCGATCATCGAACTGCGACCTAGGGTGTCCTGGTGCCAAGAGCACATATGTACACCCTTATGCCTGAACATGGTGTTCGTTATGGACAATCCATGACGAGCACAGAAGTCCAACAACAAAACACCACTCGGGTTCAGATCAGGGGGGCCGTTCCTCCCAACCACACCCCTCCAGGTCTCACTGTCATTGCCCACGTGAGCGTTGAAGTCCCCCAGCAGAACAAGGGAGTCCCCAGGAGGCGCACTCTCCAATACCCCCTCCAAGGACTCCAAAAAGGGTGGGTAATCTGCGCTGCCGTTTGGCGCATAGGCACAAACAACAGTCAGAGCCCGTCCCCCCACACGTAGGCGAAGGGAGGCTACCCTCTCGTTCACCGGGGTGAACCCCAACGTACAGGCACCAAGATGGGGGGCAACAAGTATGCCCACTCCTGCTCGGCGCCTCTCACCAGGGCAGAGCAGACGTGCTTCTGAGCTTAACGAAATGTTCAAATCAGCTGGATTTAAAAAAAAAAAGTTTGTCGAATTTTAGGCAGGCGCCAGGCGGGTCAAACCGGACGCTTTGTTTCTTTAAATTTAGCTAAATAAACGCTTAAAAATATATTTCTTACCTCACTATAGCAGACGGGCTCCTGAGCTGAACCAAATGTGAAATCAGCTGGATTTAAAAATCCGCGGTGTGGTTTATGAGTGGTATCTTGCAAACAAAAACAGCTACATCCACAGCAGGGAGCGGGCAGCGACAGAGTCATCAGTCCGACCAAAGGAGTCTTTTTTCGGACACAGCAAGTAGAAACTTCTGGAAGTGGCCCCTCTTCCTCTTCACTCTCTGAGTCCTCTGCTGGCTGCTGCCTACAGCGCCCGTATAGCGGCCGAAACTGGTACTGCACCATTTTCGCCAAAAATGAAAAACGAAGAATCAGAGCGAAAAATGAGTCTAAAAATATGGGAAAAAATCCATAAATAATACTCTTCGGTATTTAATATGCTGGACATTCAAATGAGCAAAAATACTGCATATTACACCGGCGAATACGGTACCCTGATTTAACACGGAACAAAACAATTGTAGTCCAGCGTTTAAAATCATTTCGGGTTTTCTCCGGATACCGGTACTCCGATTTCTCCCAACAGCCCACCATATGCATGTTTAAGCTGCCTTCAGGCCCAGGCTTTCCTTAAAAAAACACAGGTAAATATCTACAGTATATGTTATGTCAATGGGATTAGCCTGGCTATTAAAGGTAAAAATAAAAAACACACCAAAAAAATTTCCATATGGTCTAGCTAGCCTAGCGGTTAGGATTCCTGGTTTTCACCCAGGAGGCCCGGATTCGACTCCCGGTATGGATTAATGTTTAATGTGTTCAACAAAATGTGTACAAAGATGGTAAATGTGTCAGGACTTGTTAAACGTGTCCTTCTTCCAGATGATACCACATTTATTTTGTTTGGGTAAAGATATAGAACAGATGCTTGAGTTGATGAAGACAGAATTTGTCAAAATACAAACTTGGTTTAAACTTAATAAATCATCATTAAATCTAGATAAAACTAATTACATGATATTCAGTAATAAAAAGAGGATGTTCCATTTAAAATTGAGGGTGTTGAGATTTGTAGAGTGAGTGAGGTGAAGTTTTTGGGTGTTATCATTGATGACGAACTAACATGGAAACAACACATAAATTCTGTAAGAATAAAAATAGCAAAATCCATTACAGTACTGTACAAAGTCAGAGACATTAAATGATAAAGCTCTGTATTTGTTGTACAACACAATCATTGTTCCACACTTATTCTATTGTACTGATGTTTAAAAGACAAAGTTGTTATAATCTTAAGGGGACAGAGATATTTGTAAAACCAAAATACAGAACTAGTTTGAAGAGATGGTCCACCTCAATCCAGGGAATTGGATTGTTGAATGGTTTGGAGAATGAAGTTAAGTTACAGGCGGCCGTGGCGTAGTGGTAATGGCAGTCGTCCCCCGATCGGAAGGTTGGCGGTTCGAATCCCGGTTCCCCACACCATGTGTCGTTGTGTCCTTGGGCAAGACACTTAACTCCGAGTTGCTCCCGGTAGGACTGGAAAGCACCTTGCATGGTAGTCTGCCACTACCGGTGTATGAATGTGTGTAGTACTTTGAGATTTTCACTAATGAAAAGTGCGTTATAAATTGAATTCATTATTATTATTATTATAAAAATGTCAAGTCAATGTGTACATTTAAGAAAATGATCAAAACTGAATTGTTAAAAAAAAAATGAAGTAGCTTAATGTGTATTGTATTAGTTAGAAAAATTAGAAAGAGTTATGAGTCCATACCCCTTATCCATTCAATAATTCATAGGATAAATAGTCTTCCTGTTGCCTGTATCCCTTCCAGAAAAAAAAGAAGTAATATTAATTTTAATAATTAAAAAAATTAAAAAAAAGATAAATTGAGCATGCATCAGGATATATAACGTAGCGTTTTCCCTCAAAATACTGGAATTATTCCGGTCTTGTAAAACATAAACTTCAGTGTTTAGACTTGGATAAATGAGCTTTCGTCTAGCCCAGGGGTCTGCAATCTACGGCTCCGGGGCCACATGTGGCTCGTTGGTCCCTCTGCAGTGGCTCTTTCAAACATTGATCAAGACTAAAATAAAAATGAATTTGATTTAAATTATTGCCAACAATGAAAATGGCTAGTAGCAGATTTCCTGTCATTTTCGAATATGTGAAAGAATAGTACAAATACAAGACGTGGACTACAGTTTGTGAGCCGCTTGAAGTCGACTTCCAGTCTCTTATCGAGATCGTTCTCTCAAAACCACCAGAATGTTTTTGGAATGTCTTTAAGACAAGCTGCTGAGAAGGAATATTTGATCACACTAAGAATAAAACACAAAAAACAAAGTCAAAGTAAACAGAAGTATTTATTTTTCTTTAAAAATGTAACTGGATCTCCAACAAACTGGCCTAATTTTATATTTCTTTAACTTTAAGCTTTAAGGATATTTGATTCTTCAACAATTAAGAGAACTCACAGAGTTCAGTGTTTTAATTTTTATAAAATTGTTAAAATTATATATTTTATCTTTCTTTACACGAGTTTGGTCTTTTCTTTTGTATTAAAATGTAAAATTATGAATAAATATTAATAAAAACACTTTTTTCATTTTATAATATCTCCACTGGCTGGAAAAGTCCTCTCCAA
>JBBPBX010033051.1:0-10269 GCA_038048925.1 Garcialebias charrua | reverse complement strand
AGTCAGGAAGAGAGTTCCACAGGCGGGGGGCAGCCACACTGAAAGCCTGGTCTCCCATGGTCCTTAATTTGGTTCTCGGAATGTGAAGGAGATTATTATTCTGTGACCGTAGCGACCGGGTGGATGAGTATGGAATAAGAATATCCTTCAGATAATCTGGTGAAGCTCCATGTAAGCATTTAAATGAGTATAGTACTTAAACTTCTTTTTAGTATATCTCAGATAAGTACTTAAAAAGTATACTTCAAGTCAGATAAGTACCTAAAAGTATACTTTAATATACTACTTTTTGTTAAGGGACTGGTGCTAAAACAGTTCCACCAGCAGCTGAACTCCGGCGTATTGTCGTTTTGTGTAAAAACTTTTGCAGTAAATCAGGATTACATGTAGTCAATTAAATTACTCAGGGGACGGACATCCAGTTAACTGTCATTAAGTAAGTTTTATTTAAAAATGAACCGAGCTCACCTGTGGGCCTCATTTGGCTCCTGCGCCGCCAGTTGAATAACCCTGCAGGATTCTCTGACGGGCCCAGATTTATTCTCCGATCCTGGATGACTCAATTCCTCTTTGCAAAACTTCTCTGGCACTTTTTTTTTAGGATCTTGCGCTGGACATTAAACACGCTAAATCTAATCTAATCTGGTTAAACGTGACCTGCCCAACATCTTTAAATATTTAGTTGCCTCGTTTCAGTGAAAAGCCTTTACGTATTAAAGTGTTTTATTACATTCTTTGTTTTTTTATTATTTGTTTTTGATGTTCGGGGTTTCCAGCTCTGAACTGGCGTTTCCTGTGGATATTTGCTCGTCACGAGACGCCACAGTCTGTAATAACGCAGCTGTGCTCATGTCAGAACGGCTCGAGGGCAAAAAAAAAAGATTAAGTCGCTCCAGTTTGTCCAAATCTGTGTTTTTTCAGCTGCACTCATGGAAACGACGTGATCAGCTCCAGAGACTGTGACGTTTGACGGCAGAGGACCCATCAGGTGATGCGACAGATTCAACCAAGATGGCGGGGATTTTATTATTTTTCCACCGTGCATGCTCACCAGGACGTTGGCGACTGGGAAAATAAAAACACAAACCAGAGAGCAGGATTGGGTTAGTTAATCATTTCCATCCAAAAACAGATTTATTCTCCTCCAAACTGAAAGCTTTACCCTGTCTGGCTCGTCTGAAGCCAAAAAAACAACATTACATTGCATTTCTTCAGCTCGCACTGGAGGCGTACAAAGATTTCTTTATAGTTTGAGAGAAGTTAAGTCACATGATGAATAACCTTTGCATTTCATGAGTAATGGGATTAATTTAAAATGGAAGGGTTGAGATAGAAGCATGTGGTCTTCAGTAAAAGAAAGGAAACGGTGAGGAGCAGGTTGTGAATGAAACAGTCGGACTGGAGACATCATCTCTCCTGCCTCCTCAGCAGTGTGTATCCAGTTGAGGTGGAACATCTGTAGTGTACACAAACGAATACGCGATTCAAAACCAAAGTGCCCGCAGTCGATATAAAGCCAGGTCACATGACCCCAAAAATGGTGCCGTTGCACAAAGGGGGAGGGGTTTGAGACTGGACGTAAAGGTCGACTAAACACAGACGTCTGTGTGTGTGTGTGTGTGTGTGTGTGTGGAGGAACGCCAACCGTGTGGCACTCGGCACCGTCCGGTGACTGTGCAGCTCAAGAAATGGCCACATGGTGATTTAAGCTCATGCTCAAGTTGTGGTAAACCATCCAAGCACGTCTTTAATTTATAAATACACAGCAGCGCTTTTACCGGAGGCTTCGGTCGGCCCCGCCTCTTTCTAACTACGCTTAGAAGAGCGAGCTCTGTGGGATTGATTATCGACTCTCGTATAGATTTTTCTATAATATATTTATATAATTTCTCCTTTGCTCTCACTCGCCCACCTCGCTCGCACATTCTCTCGTCTCAACTTTTATTCAACGTACACAACGTAAAACACGGGCTGGAGTGGGGAGCGGCAGAGCTGCAATGACAATCACTGGAAAAACAAACAAAAAGAACTGCTGTCCTTGTTGTCGTCCATTGGCAGTCGGACTGACGAGCAGTCGGCGAGTCTCAATGGTGTTTTCAGGGGGAGGGAGCAGCCATGTCATCAAAGGGGCGGAGCCGGGGGTTCTTTCTTCGACGGCGCCGGTTTAGTCGTGGTCTTGGGCGTCTTGGGAGCGGGGCTCGTCTCCTTGAGGTTGAGGTTCTCCAGCGCCACGTCCAGGGTCATGACTTCGACGCAGCCCATGGCCTCGAAGTCGGCGAAACTCCGCAACGAGCCGGGGCAGTTGTCCTCGTCTTCGGACGAGGAGGCCGAGGCGTCCTCGTCGGGCAGCAGCGTGGACAGCAGCAGCTCCGTCACAAACAGGCTCCTGTCGGCCCACTGGGCCTCGCACGCCTGCCGCTCCACCTCGGACAGCCGGGGTTCGCTCAGCCTGCGGCACACACGTGGACAGATTGATCAGCTGACAGAGCAACAACCAAACCAAAACAAGACAGATGTTCAGGACGTCCGCTGCTCGACACAAGACTGAAGAATTTAGGGTTCGACACACGTCACTCAAAATCTGTTTTTACGTCTGTGAATATATATTTCAAACAGAATCGACACCGTGGGACCAACAGCAGCTGCAAAACAATGGAGTTGGGCTAAACACAGTAACATCACTGAGAATATTTAAGATTCTCTACAGGAATATTTAAAATCTAATATTTTTGTTAACATTTACTTAAAGCTGGACTTGTTTTTGACTTTTAAAGGTGCACTCTGCAGTTTCTGTATAACCGCAACACTTAGAAAAAACTTAAACAGGGAAAGTATTCTGATCCCTCCCCCTCAGAGCCATATATGGCTCTGCTCCCTCTTGCTCTCGGTGAAATTCAGCTCAGCTTCCGAATGCTCCGCCTCCACTGCATGTCCTGTCAGCAGCTGCAAAGTTCTGTGTTTATATGTTAATAAAACGTTTTAAAAAATAAAATAAAAACAGGGAGCGCTGGTCCAGCACACCAGAACACCATGAAATCTGCAGAGCCTCGCGCAGCCACGTAGGACCCGAGTTTAATTCACTCGTGACAAATTCATTCATTTCCTCATGTTTCTGTCATGGAGTCAGGAGGAGGAAGCGATCACTTGACTTTTGGCAAAAAAAAAAAAAAGAAAAGTCCAGATCAGGGATGAAGAAGGGGAATTTAATACATTTGTGTCACATACAAAACAGTTTTGCATCGCTTTGCAATTATTTCAACGAGAACCTGCGCGGCCGCGGGGGCTGCAGGCGGGGGCGTGGGTTAGGAGCGTGAGAAGTGAGAAGCTCTGTTTTTATTGGCTGGTTAACGGCGGGTCACTGTGGCTTTTTAGAAATGCTTTTAGAGAAGCAAGGGGACTATAGTTTTTTTCATAGATTACTTTGTCTAACATCAGTCTGTCAGGAGATAGTGACAGAGTGAAGAAATATGTTAAAAATATGTTTTTAGAAAAGTTACAGACTGCACTACAAAACTGCAGACAGCACCTTTAATAGTTTGTTTTTTCACTTTATTCTGCGATGCATCAACAGGTATACAGTATTAGCTGTGCGTTGCATTTTCAATCTAACAGGTGAAGCCCATAAAATGTCCTAAAATTCTAGGCAGGCCTTATTTAATGCCTTAATATGGTTTAATCTTAAGAAGGGTTAAATATTTTGGTTAAATATTGGTGAGATGTGACTTATTTGTGCTGCTGTATTGATTCACAACCATCTGCTCACACAGACTCATGTTCGAACCGCTGCTGTTACACCATACTATTTTTAGGGCTTTAACAGAGTACTCGAGTAATCGACAGATCGAGTCCTAGGACTTCTATCGAGGTTTTTAATTTCACGTTGAGTACTCGTAGTGACGTCATCACGACAGTAGGGGGCGGTGTTGCATAAACTGTTGCAGGTCACATATGGTGTAACAACAGGTCCAGAGAACCAGCTTCCTCTGAACTTGTTTCACAAACAAAAAGCAACAAATATTCATCTCTAAACCTATTAAAAACTTATAAACACAATAATCTCTCAAAGTAAGCCTAATTGCACAGCACTGCAGGCGGTGGTGCGGTGTGGTCAACGCCACACTGTTTTTAAGTTTCGTTTTTGACGTGTCACGTTCCTTTCACTTTTGCAGCTTAATAATAAATAACTAATAGTTTTGTTTTTCCTGTGACTTATCTGCAGTATGATAAATGATAGGAGCATAATATATGCTCCCAATGTTTTGTTGGTCCTGTATTTTATTTTGTAAATGACATTTTTATAAATTTTTATTTCTTTATTTTGCATCTTAAGATCCTATGACGTCATCGACTACTCGAGTTCTACTCGTTTTTATGTTAATGTCGAGTTTAAAAATTATGCACTCGTTCAACCCCTAATTATTTTATATTATTAGTTTATATCTAGTGTTTATCTTAGATCCTTACATACAGTTTCATTTTATAAGTTATATTTTTTGCTATTTTTGGGTGCAACTGGGACCTCATGCACCACATGTGATGGTAATGACAATGAAACTGACTTGAACTTGATATATCCCGGCATCACTGCCCTGTTAGGAGAACATTGAGGCCACCTGCTGTTTGTCTTGAAGCATTTAAAACTCATCGTTCAGTTTCCTCTCATTTCACTTCACTCGTTTAAAATGTCGCCAAACTACAAAAAACAAGTCCAGATTCAGCTCATCACTTCTTGACACGCTGCCCGTGTGGTACGTCTTGAAGCTCAGTCCTACCTGCTGAGTAGAAACTGGGAGCTGTGTGCAGGGTGCTGTGTGTTGGACTCGCTCGGGCCCGGGCTGGGACTGGGGTTGTTGGCGTGATTGGCGCTGGGGTTGGGGTTTGCGGACGCCGAGTTTGTGTTGAGGATTGCGTTGGCGCGGCCGCCCCCTCGGGTGGCGCTTCGGGCCGTCTCCAGCTGCTGACGCGCCGCCTGCGCCTGCTGGCGCTCCAACTGGAGCTGCATCTGGAGCTGCTGGAGCTGGGAGGCAGAAGGACCCGAGCTCAGCTGGCCTCCCGCCGAACGCCGCACCCCCGACAACTGCGACAGGAGCTCTGCAGGAAACAGACGATTAAACCGTGACTGCAGCTTGGAGCTAAATGCTTCACTGCACCTTTTAACACTGATGATGGTTTAAAGGTGGTGTGACATGATGTTGGAACTATGCATAAAGTGGCACAACATATATGTGTTGTATCATTCAACTATGTTCGGTTTTACAAGCAAAATGATAAATCCATGAAATTAGTTTCAAAAGTGATTTTTAAAATGTTGCCGTGTTTCGTCGCGGGACATCCGGGTACTTACGCATGCGACGTCTGTGACGTAAGGACTAGAAGTTGAGCCTGCGGGCTGCTATTAGCACGCAGTGTCATTGTGATCAAGATCACCTTTTTTTGTATAACTTGAAAAATGCCGGTACGTTGTGTCGCATTTGGGTGTTCTAACATCGCCAGTGAACAAGTGAGCCTTTTCACTTTCCCAAAAGATGAAAAACTTCGTCAAGAATGGACAAAACAAAGCTGTTCCCCTCGGAGCCCCCCTCGCTTCTGAACAGTCAAGCCCGAGATACACTCATGCGTCCTCAGGTACGCCACCATACGCGCGCATTTTGTGCGCATGTGTTTTGCTGATATGCTTCAGCATATGTCAGAAACTCAGCTCCTTGTTGTAATATGAGCTGCTGCACATGGAGGGGACTCAACTGAGCTCGCTGATTGGTTACTTGCTGACACGCCTACTGAAATGATTGACAGCCAGCTCATGTAGCGCCTTGAAGACCGCGGCGGTGTTCATGCGGTGTTTCTACTATATATGTTGTAAAAAGTTCTCTCAGAAATAAAAATAATAACAGGGAGTGCTTTTCCTGCAGCACACAGCCCACCAGGGATATTTAAAACATTGCGCACCCAGGTAGGACCTGAATTCATTCATTTCAATCATCGAGTGAACGGAGGAAGAAGCGGTTACTTGACTTTAGGCAAAAAAACAAAAGAAAAGGCCCGATCAGCGATAAAGAAGGGGAATTTATTTAATTTGTGTAACATACAAAACAGTCCGGCGCCGGGGAAGTTTATGTTCAGACACCGCGCATCGCGTATGCGTAGTAAAAAAATACTTTTGCGCGTACGTGCCCTGAGGGGCTACGCTTTTGCCACAGCGTACGTACGCTGCGTATAGGCGTATCGTGAGGACGCATGAGTGTATCTCGGGCTTAAGGCTCAAATAAATGGTGGTGCACGAACTGTGCCGTTATCAGCAGGATCTGCTCAGCCGCTGTGGAGCTTTTAACAATAAGATGTAGGCCACATTACCTCCCCCGCGACTATTCAGCGATAATAATAAGCAATGTTTACATAGCACCCGATGCTAATGCTAAAGTCGCCCAGGAAGAAATTCATGAGTTACTCACCTCGCTGCAGTGTAAATATCCTGAGGGGTTTTTCATTGTTTCCGGGGACTTCAATCACGTGGATTTACGTGCCATCCTTCCAACCTTCAATCAGCACGTTTTCACAGAAACACGAGGAAATAAGACATTAGACCAGGTCTACACGAATGTGAAGGGGGCGTACACGGCGAAGCCACGCCCACCGATCGGGGCTTCCGACCATCGCTCCCTGCTATTGGTCCCTAGACAGCTCCCCCCACTCCGACGTTCGATGCCAGAACAAAGAGTGATAACATCGTGGCGCCAAGATAGTTCCCCCATGCTGAGGGACTGCTTTGAAAACACAAACTGGTCTGTCTTCAAAGAGGCAGCTACGAATGGAAATTCAATTGACCTGGAGCTTTATGCTTCCTCTGTCCTGGGTTACATCAGTACATGTGCTGAAAATGTATCCATAAGAAAGTGTGTTAAATTTTACCCCAATCAAAAACCCTGGCTAAATAAAGATGTCCGCACCCTGCTGGCAGCCAGGGACACTGCATTCAAGTCTAAAGATACTGAGGAGTTGAGAAAGTGCAGGAGAGAACTGGATGATGGCATAAAGAAGGCCAAAGCCGCGTATGCACAGAGGATCGAGGGACAGTTCACCTCACATGATCCAAGGAGCATGTGGCAGGGCATCAAATGCTTAACAGACTACAAGGGCAAAAGCAAACAATGCCCCAGGGACCCATCCCTGCCTGATGCCCTCAATAAGTTTTATGCACGTTTTGATGATCCAAACAGACCAACTAGCACCAGACTCACCTCATCACCAGACGAGGAGCACCTCAAAGTGACCGCAGCAGAAGTGAGAGGCAGTCTCAGAAGGATCAACCCTCATAAAGCTACGGGTCCAGACAACATCCCAGGGAAAGTTCTGAAGGAATGTGCGGACCAGCTCTGTGAGGTGCTGGCTGACATCTTCACCACCTCACTTGCACTGGAGTCAGTTCCCACCTGCCTGAAGACCGCCACCATCATCCCAGTCCCAAAAAGCTCCACAGTGACTGGTCTGAATGACTATAGACCGGTGGCCCTCACCCCGATAGTCGCTAAATGTTTTGAGAAACTGGTCATGTCCCACATCAAGACAGCCGTCAACATCAACGAGGACCCTCATCAATATGCATACCGTGAGAACCGATCAACAGAGGACGCCATCTCCTCCGTGGTCCACACTGCTCTCACCCACCTGGATCAGAAGGACTCATACGTGCGTCTGCTCTTTGTGGACTTCACATCTGCCTTCAACACCATGATCCCCCAAACTCTGATAGACAAACTATCCACACTTGGACTAAGCCCCTCTATTTGTAACTGGGTCTTAGACTTCTTAACAGACAGACCACAGTCCGTGAAGATCCACAACTTCTCCTCCTCCACCATCACCCTCAGCACTGGCTCTCCTCAGGGATGTGTGCTGAGCCCTCTTCTGTTCACTCTGCTCACATATGATTGTACAGCCACACATCCAGGCTGTCATATTGTTAAGTTTGCAGATGATACAGCTGTGGTGGGATGCATCACAGATAATGATGAATCCAGCTACAGACAGGAGGTGGAACATCTGGAGAGCTGGTGCAAAGAGAACAACCTTCACATGAATGTGAAGAAGACGAAGGAGATGATTGTGGACTTCAGAAGGAACAAACACACCCACACCCCACTGTATATAGGTGGATCTGCGGTGGAGGTGGTCTCCAGCTACAAATACCTGGGTGTACACTTGAATGATAACCTCAGCTGGAGCAATAACACCACCAGCCTGATCAAGAAAGGTCATCAGAGACTCTACTTCCTCAGACGGCTGAGACGAGCCGGTCTGAGAAGCCCAGTCCTCACCTCGTTCTACAGGTGTGCAGTGGAGAGCGTCCTGTGCTCCAGCATCAACGTGTGGCATGGAGGCTGCACAGTTGCAGAGAGAAAAGCTCTGCAGAGAGTGGTGAAGGCTGCACAGAAGTCTGTGGGAGTCAGTCTCCCCACCATCACAGACATTTACACCTCCAGATGCAGAAAAAGAGCCACCTGCATCATGAAAGACCTCACTCACCCAGCACACTCACTCTTTGCACCACTCCCCTCGGGACGGAGGTTGAGGAGCATCAAATGTAGAACCACTAGACTGAGGAACAGCTTCTACCCTGAGGCTGTCAGACTCATGAATAAATAAATAATAAGAATAAACACTGCAAAATGTCACATCATACTGATACTGATCTGTTTCTTGTTGCTGCGTTCATCTGTGACCATCTGCTCATGTTCGTGCTGCTGTTTATAATGATGTTTTTCTACTACATTAGGGCTTAGTGTATTACTAGCTGATGTGATGTCTCTCTTAGTTAATCCTAGATGTTATTATTGTTTCTCTTGCATTTGTTGTTGGATGTAACTGGGACCCTGTGTACATAATCTCGTTTTCAACACATGTACTACATGCGGTGCAAATGACAATAAATTCTCTCTGACTCTGACTCTGACTCTGACTCTCTAAATATGGGTGCAGACCTACATTAGAAACAGCCGTTTGTTGTTCATCACTCGAACTAACTTCAGCTTCCCAAACTGAAGACAAATTGCTCGAATCTTCACTTAAATTACTTAATTCCTCGGTTTATATATTCACTGCTATTTGTTATTTACAAGGTGCGTTCTATCCATTGCGTCATAAAAATGCGTCGGCGTTTGACCCCTCCTTTCTCCACCCGAAAACTGTGACGCACTGCAGAGAACAATGTTATTAAAAAATACTTTAATATATTAATTATTCGATGCATCTGTGTACAAAAAAATCAAAGCCGAGTATATGTTGTGCCACTTTATACATAGTTCCAACATCATGTCACACCACCTTTAAAATGACGCCAGGCGTTCATGAACATCTTTAAATCAGATGTGAGCAGAAATCTTTGCTCGAACATGAAACTGCCCACGTTGTTTATCCCTAAAACCAAACACTTTGAGCGCCGACCACAGAAGTGAAGACACCTGCAGGGTGAATGTTGTGCACAAAAACTTGACCGGTCATTAGACAGGAAGCTGCAGTTCTGGTTGTGTGGCAGACCGAACACGGACCCTCGTTATTACACAGCAGGGGTGAACACTGACCTGAACTGGGAACAGGGTAAACGAGGAACTGCCACAGAAACATTTCTGTCAGAACACCCACTGAACCGTGTTCTGCTCGTTTAAAGTTACAATCCCAACAGAAAGAGGCGGCGGCGGAGATGGAGGCATGTTCGTCACCGCGCCGCCTCCATTCCACTGAGATTATCTGAGAAATGAGGAAACCATGCGCCGTAGGTTTGAGAGCCAAATTCTTTTTTGTACTCAACATTTGATTTCAGCTGCTCAACAACTTGGATGTAATTGGCCAGATTAAAACAGGATTAAATCCCTCAGCTCATTTACTGAAGAGCTGTCTGGCATCAGCCGAGCTAACTTCACAGCTTCGTGTTCGGCTGTGTGTTTTGTGCCACTGACCTGCTATGGGGTCCATGGCCTCTCTGCTGTAGTTGGAGCTCTGTGAGGAGCTCTGATTGGTGGAGAGCCCCCCTGTGGAGCTGCTGGTGAAGTGCATGTTAGACCTGCGGGCCCGCGGCCCCCCCAACCCACGCCCGGGGTGAAACATCCTCCGTACGTGCCGCACCCCGCTGGACTCATCGTGATGCTCGGCGTCAAGGAACAGACCATTTTGTCACATTTTATTGTTTTTAAACACATAATCGTTGCAAATGTTTTTTTGTTTTTTTGTTTAATATGATGAATTGAAAAAAATGTACAAATATAAACAGCTTAAAAA
>JBBPBX010033050.1:0-33491 GCA_038048925.1 Garcialebias charrua | reverse complement strand
TTCAGACTTCAGCTCCTTGTTGCTCTTCTGTGCTGTTTCTGTCGGACTCTCCTCCACATCTTTAACCTTCTGGTTCCTGGTCTCACTGCAGGACTCCTCAGGCTGTGACTCCGGCTCGGATGCTTCGATGATGAAGACGTCGTCATTATCAACATATTCTTGCGTTTCATCTTTTAGTTTTTTCATGTCAGCCTCCAGCTCTTTAACACTGTCTATGGGGTGCAGCAACCCTAAAGCTGAAATAGCTGGGAAGCCTAGTAGTGGAGTAGACAGTCTCTGTATGACATACGCTGGCTGTGTTGTAGTTTTGTCTTTGTATTTCATGAGAGCATTGAACTGACCTTTCACTTGCAGGGCTTCACCACTTGGACCACACAAGGGCTTGTCTGCTTTGGTAAGTGGGCCATGTGTGTCTTTCAAGTAGGTGGCTGTTGGTATCACAGTCACATCTGCTCCCGTGTCCAGTTTGAATGTGATGTTTTTGCCGTTGATTTCCAGCGTTTTTTTCCAGTTGTTGGGACGTTCTCCTGCCGATACTGCTCCCAAAAACAGTTTGTCGTCCTCCAGTGCGGCGTCCTCATCCTTCTGGACTGCTCCCACTCTGGCTGATCTGCACACAGCTGCAAAATGTCCCTTCTTTCGGCATTTCCTGCACTCTGCGTCTCGTGCTGCACAGTTCACTTTGTTGTGTGCAGGTGATTTACCACAGCGTCCACAGTACTTGTATCCTTTTTGGATTTCACTCTGTCTGTTTGTTTCGTGTGGTTTATGTGCTTGGTTGTCGCTGAAGGTTCTTTTCTTGAAATTTAATAAGTCCACGTTAGCATGCTGTGTCATTCCCGTCGTCTCTCTCACGACTGGTTGTTGTTTCTTTATCTCTTCATGCTGTCTTATTTGTTGCACCGCCTTTTCTAACGTTAGTCCACTGTCCATCTGCAGTTTCTCTGACAGGCCCTGGTGCTGTATGCCCACCACTAACCTGTCTCTTATCATTTCGTCTTGCAGTGGTCCATACTGGCAGTTTTCTGCTAACTTATAGACTGCACCTATGAAGGATTCAGCTGATTCACCAGCATCTTGGCATCTTTTGTTAAAGCGTGCCCGCTCATATATAACGTTGTATTTGCCAATAAAGTGTCTGTCAAAAGCTTCTTTTACACACTTGTATTTCTTAAGCTCATCCTGACTCAATCCCAGTGTTCCTAAAATGTCATCCGCTTTATCGCCCATCGTGTAAACTAACGAGTTCACTTGATAGCTTTCGTCTTTACCGTCCAATCCAGCTGCCATCCGAAACCTTTCGAAGCGGCGAATCCAGTTGGGCCATGACGAATAATCGCTGAAATCTAAGTTTTCAGGTGGGTTGATCGAAAACAGGGAATCCATCCTCTGTTCGTCGTGTCCGCGGCGTTAGCTTAGCACAGTGTCGTCCACGCGGCGTTAGCTTAGCACACTCGTTCACTCGGCGTTAGCTTAGCTCCTCGTTCACTCACGGGACGCGCCGTGTTAAAACTGCTGCTTTCTCACCGACGTCGACGTTGCGGAGACGGGCTTCTTCACTTCTGACACCATGTAATGTTATGCCTACTCCTCAGTGTGGACACCATCCAGACGGGTAGCACTTGGAGATACTTAGTCAGGCTTTATTAACTCTTGAACACGAACACATGTACAACTCACGAGCGTCACTCTACAGCCAACGGTGCATCACCTAATGTGTCCCCTAGTGGCCCAATACCAACACATTGGTTCCTAGTGTCTGTTCACACAACAGTTTTTACCACATTTTCTGGCAGGCCTGATGCCATCAGCTTGTTCTTTTCTGCCAACAAGCTGAAATTTTTGACAGTTCCTGGCCTAAGTGGCTGGACTGCCTCTTCTGGTGACATGTTTTGGCCCTGAAGAAGAGCAGTTGGTGCATCCAGTTCTCCTCCAAGGGCCCTGGAGGCTGTGAACCCCTGGGGGTCAACCAAATTGGGAAGAGGGCCTCCTTGCTGATGTGCTACCAGGTCACTCTGATGGAGGGTAATCGAGGGCAGATGCAACCTGTCATCCTTATTAGACAGAATTGGAGCAGAAAGTCTATTTTCCCCCTCCAAGTTTGGGGTCATGGGACTGGGAGACTGCGAGTTTTGTAAACGAGCAGATCTCCTAACTCCAAACCGACAGGGGTCTGTGTTTCACCCGTTGGGAGAATCTTGTTTGAGAGCAGAGCTAGATCAGCACAGAGAGGAAAGTCACGTGCTGTCTGATCACTGCTTGGACATTGCGTGTCCCTCATTAATAATAAAGGGGCAGTTGCAACGTGAGAATGTGGAGATGCTTCTTTGAGTTTGGCAGACTTTAGATTATTTGGTGATAGAGATCCCAGTCTTCTTCAAAAAACAGGAAGAGAGATCTGATTCAGCTCTGATTCGTTTGCACGTACAGTAGCTTGAACACAATTGCTGCTGTGAAGGTGTGAAGCTTGTGGCTGCCTGTGGGCATCTGACGTGGCCCCCCTGTCGTTAGATTCTGTCGGCATGCCTCTCTGAGGTACGGACATATCACGTGTTTGCCTGGTTAGTGTATTGGCTGCCCCGTTATTCACAATGGAGCAGGGGCTTGAGCACGTGACCCCCCTCACCTGTCTTTGTGAGGGGTATGGGGGCTGCTTTCAGACGCCTCTGTGTCTGTTTACTGCAGACGAATCAGAGGTACCCTGCTGTGGTTTATTGATTAGGCTAACACCCCGTGGGCTGTGAGGGAGGGGGGGAAACAGCCCCCTCCCTTTATGACGGCTGACAGGCCAGAGGGACCTGTTCTGCTGAAGTTATTTGTGTGTTATTGTTTTTTTTTTGTTTTTTTTGAGAGTCAATAAAACAGAGAGGGGCTGTTTTATGAACTTTCTTCGTGCTTACTGTATGTGCAATGACGTATGTTCTGCCCAAGGCTGGAAGTTGGAAATGTCTTAATAATTTAGTTTGAAAAAGAAGAAAAAAGAAAACTTCCACAGTGTTGATCTATCTGTATTTTATTTTGAAGGAGAATTTTGAGGTGGCAATGCATTGTGGGTAGCAACGGCAGTTAGAACCTTCCCTAGCAACAGCAGTTAGTAGCAACAGCAGTTAGGAAAACGTTTTTGCAGAGAGAAAGCCTATCTGTTAATGTATAAATAGCCTATATGCCACGGGTAGTGGTGACGTACTTCCGTTAAAATATGATCCATGCGCTTCACTTCCGGCTCTCATCTACTACTGTTGTTGTTAGCAGTAGCTTCTAGAACTAGACCATGTAAAAGACACAAAAGGTAAATTATCTGCGAGCTACTGGTACAACAAGAGAGAATTGTTGTGTGCCGTTGTGTCCAGTGAATAGCAGGTACAATAGAGCGCTTAGTTTTTAATATTTTAATGCCACAGTTCGTGGCTAACCGAGTTAGCCTTAAAGCTAACACTCGGTTGTAGCTGGCGTTTTAAACCTCAGAATATTCAAGAGCCAGCATCAAACAGTGGTTAAAAAGGAGCTGTACCTGCATTGTTCCAGTGGAATAGATCCCTTCCACTTCCATGACCGGGGCTTTGGGAGAAGCAGTAGAGAGGACAGCGAGGAGGAGAACACAACAACAGCTGCTGCAGCTCAGTAAGAAACACCGCAGTGAAGAAACACGATTATCACTCGACTCCACACCCTGCACTTGTAGATTTAATGTTGGAGTCATGATGAGTGATTTAATAAAAGTTTGTAACTACATACTTTTAAAATAATATTCAGATTTTAACATGTGTTTTCTAATCTGTAAATATGTTTGTAAACTCTTAGTAACTTCAGAGCTGTTACACCTCTGAAATATTCTCTGCTGTTTCCTTTAATATGAAACCAGAACTGTTTCACTCCAATTAAACATTTAATTTCCTGAGATGTAATTTATTTATTTTAAAGCATAACTCTCATAAAGAGTTCTCCGTTTGGTTTTTTACTTGTAGGTAAATATGAACACTTGTTTTTTTTTTTCCAGGTTTGCATCATCTGACCTCCTGATGTGTTCCTGCTGGCCCATGACTGCTCTGCTCTGCCATTCATGGTCGGTGTTCACCAAGAACTGAGAGGAACTCCCCATCAAGTTCAACTTGTGTTTATTTGTCTTATACAGGTTAACACAGAGTTAACAGTACAATGAAGTGCTCAGGATGAGAAGAGCAGATTTGACTTGCTAAAAATCAAAGAACAAACAACTGTATGTATACTAAAAGCATGCACAGTGAAAAAGTAATTATAATATTCACAAAGTCCTGAAGAGAGACGGATATAACGATGCAGCAGGATGAATTTGAATTAACTACTGCAAGTATTTCAAGCTAGTAATATAAGCTAACATGCACATAGTTTTAAATATATATATATAAATATATACACATACAGTATATATAATATATTATTATATATATGTGTATATATTTATATATACAGTATATATATATATTTAAAACTTTATGTGCATATATATGTATGCACATAATCAACATTACACAGGTTGTGTGACAGGTTACTGTATTGCACAAGTACTGTAGTGACATTGAGATTTAATTATTAGTTATTACCAGTTGTTCAGTGTTATTTATTGATTATTTATCCACTCCACACCCTGCAGCCCGTTGAGTTCTTCCTGTTCTTAAATGACCTTGACCTTGGATCAAAGCAACGGGACCTTGCTGACCCGTACGGTGTCCATCAGTCCACGGTCAGACGGATTTTCACAGCAACTTTTTATTGACAGTACTCGGCTCTACCTGAAGAGCAGATACATAAAAATCTACCTGCAGACTTCAAGGACTACCCTGACACTACAGTCACACTACTTACTACTTGTAAGAAAATAAAATGTTCAAAACATTCTGACTTTTGTCTTCATTGATGTATTATCACCCAAAAAAAATGTGTACTGTATTTTGGTTTAAGACAGGCTTAGAGTCGTTTTAGCCATTTTATTAAAAAGAAATTTGATAATGTTACATTACTGTACAAAACGTATGAGTCAAGCTAAATGAGGCACAATATTTAAACACTGTTTAAATTATATTATTATTATTACATCTTCTGACTAACTCCCAGCTTCCTCGACTGCTTTTGGAGATTTAAAAACATGTAATCAGTCAGATTACAGTGCCTCAGTGGAAAAACTTGTTTGTATTTGGATCCAATCTCAGCTCCTCACTGCTTCCCTCATGTTTGAGCTGTAGCGGTGGTGTCTTCCCACGTCTCACAAACATCTAGGATGGACCAGGGGTTCCCTCATCATCACCAACACCTGCCGTGTCCTGTGCAGTGAAAGAAAACATCTCTTATTAAGGCCTGCTACAAACAGTGATTTAACAGGTTTGACTTCAGCTCAACTTTTGTACACAAACTTGAATTAAAATAACTTTTGTTTCTAAATCTGCTCTAAATCTCCTGCCTCCTTGTTTGAAACTGAACTGTCAGGTGGCTTTGACTCAAACAGTGGGGCTTCTGGTTGTCTTCCTCATGGACTGTAAACACTCAGCCCTAACTGTGACTTCTCCTGCCTCCTTGTTTGAAACTAACATTTGTGTTAATAAGAAAACATTGTACAGACAAAACACGTTTACTCAACAGATTAGCGAGGCTAACTATGTTAGCTGTGTTAGCCTACATGAGGCAGTTTGGTGAACTGAAAACAAATACCGACTTACCTTCATATTTATTTATGTAGTTGGACACAAAGCTTAAATCCTTTATCCTTCTTAGATGTGGGCGCTTTAGAGAAGGTCTGAATTATTCTGTAGACATTATTAACAGTGACTGTCGGCAAGTCCTGCAGAGATCTCGTGAAGAACGCCATCGCTAACACCGTGTTGACTGCAAACCGGAAGTGCGCCGCATGTGTAATGAATGCGGAAGAGCTGGAACGGAAGTCCGTGGCATATAGGCTATTTCACCTCCTGAGTCATCAATCTGCTCTAAAAACTCTCGACACACGCAAAGCAGCAGGACCTGACAACATAGAACCACTTTTCCTAAAACTAGCTGCAGATTTCATTGCTGAACCTCTTTCCCATATTTTCAATCTCAGTCTCAACACAAATAAAATACCCAAAATCTGGAAATCAGCTTTTGTTCTCCCTCTGCTAAAAGGGGGTGAACCAACAAATGTCAACAACTACAGACCAATTTCAAAATTATGCATTCTTGCCAAACTGTTCGAAAGACTTGTCTGTGATCAGCTAACTGATTTCCTACAAGCAAACCATATTCTATCACAATTCCAGTCAGGATTCAGAAAACAACACAGCACCGTCACTACAGTTCTCAAAGTATTAAATGACCAGTGGTGGGAAGTAACGAAGTACAAGTACTTCGTTACTGTACTTAAGTACATTTTTCATGTATCTGTACTTTACTTAAGTAAAATTAAACAGGGGTACTTTCTACTTTTACTTCACTACATTTTGCATTAAGTATCTGTACTTTCTACTACACTACATTTCTAAAATGCGTTGCGTTACACGTTACATTGAAGTCGCATTGCGGCTTTTTTTTGTTTTGTTCGTTAGTTTGAAAGTTACGGACGTAGAAAGTAACCAATGCAAAGCAGGCAGGTAACATTAGACCCGCCTTCAGCAAGAGCTGTGCCAGTGACGTAGACAACCTGCGTGCTCCTGCACCTCTACCTAACACACCCAAAATGGATTCCACCATGGAGAGCCAGCAAGAAGATACGCACCACCCATGGCCTTATTTAAAAAACTTCTTTGAGTTAACCGGTTCTAAAAACAACTCGTGGAGATTCCGGTGTCAACTTTGCCTCCCCCGAAACCATGAACTCCTGTCTTTCAAAAATTTGCCGTCAAATCTGAAAAAACACGTCGAGGTAAGTGAAGTTGCTAAACGCTACCTTACTTTAGCATGTGAAATTAATTTAGGTTAGTGGAGTCTTATGTAACCTTAGCCAGCTTCTTGTTCAACTGTACCTTGCTCACAAGTAAACAACTAAATTATTATAATCTTGCATGAACTGGCAACATGCATGTTGCTAACGCTGTGCTTGGCTGCTAAATAACATGAGCTGCAGTGTTTGGGTGTTTGTTGCTTGTGTGGCTAGGAACTCGTTAGCCCCATGCTTATTCATAAGGTGATATATTATAGAATGACAGGATTAACACCGTGTTACTTTAAAGCAGTGGTCTCAAACTTATCTGTGAAAAGGTTGCTGTGGCTGCAGGTTTTTGCTCCACTTAAAGTGGACATCTGAAATGGCTGTGTGAGAAGACAGTTTAGTTCAGGGGTCTGCAACCTGTGACTCTGGAGCCACATGCAGCTCTTTGGTTCCTCTGCAGCAGCAGAACTTATATGAAGAAATGCTTTTATTATTTTTTTCTGTTATCCAGATGTGACTGTTGTTGATACTAATGCTGTTGAAAATCCATGAAAATTTAACCTACACAAACTCTTCAATTATAAAATCAAACTACAGAAATACTCTGGCCACAATATAACTTTTAATTTGTAGGTTAATGCAAATGATTGTGATCAGGCTCATTTGCTGGTGAATTGTAAATAGCATGTTGATAGTAGTATATTATATGAAATATTTCATACTAACATAAATTATATTAATAAATTAAACAATATACCGGTAATTGTTTATGTAACAGGTTAAATCCTGCCGAATGTGCTTTCCTGACCGAATATGTTGGGACCATGAGCCCGGTTGCCAAGGCCCTCAACATAATGCAGGCAGAAGCAGACGTCCATATGGGGTGGCTGGTGCCCACCATAACCCTCCTGACTGTGAAGCTCGACCGCCTACGACTCTCCTCTAAGTTCTGCCAGCCACTGATCGATGCCCTGCAAGGAGGAATCCAGCAGCGCTTTGGACCTATGCTTGCTGACCCTGAACTTGTTGCTGCAGCAATTCTTCTTCCAAAGTTTCGTACTTCCTGGACAAGCGATGAACACAAGCTGAAACTGGGTAAATCATTTAAACTGTTCCTCACATTGCCATCTTTTTATAAATTATAAATGCTGTAGTGTTTTCTAATGCAAAGAACAGCTCCTGATCATCATAAAATGTTTTAAAGCAAAAACTGAATGCATTGCACAGTGTACAGCAGTGTATTATCTAATGAAATTATTAGCTGTCTCCACATCCCCATCTGTTTTTCTTATTCCACTGAGGAGCAAAATTAGTTTCTTCTCTTTATGGTCATTTCTGGTTATTGAGACACATACTTTGTTGTTTTGAAAGTACAGTGTTGTTGATTAAATCATGTGTCTCATTTAGGTAATTAGATGAATTATGTCTCCTCTGTTTGGTAATAATGATGATTGTTGTGTGTAGGCCTGAACTACATCAAGACCCACTTGGATCAGGAGTCAGTGCAGCTCCCTGGTAACAACTCAAGCTCATCAGAGGAGGAGGACTACTTTAGTGTCATGAAGGACAACATTCCAGAAAGTGCCAGACAGCTAGATGGATACTTGGCCAGCACAGTCACTACCATGGATGTTCTCAAGTCAGTCCCTGCAGTATGCTATTTGTCTTTGAAGTTAAAGGTCCACTGACATGATTTTTCTACTATTCATCAAATTGCTCAAAATATATATATTTTATCATTTAAATATGTTCGTTTTTGCAAACAAAATGATAAATCACTTTAATTTTGCTTTAAAAGTGATTTTGAACTTCAAGCCGTGTTTAATCATGGGAAATCCGTTTACACCCGAACGCACCATCTGTGACGTAGTGTACAGAGTGAGAGGCAGAGGGCTCTCGTCTCTTTAATAGCGGACAATTTAAAACCCGACTAATTTATCAATCTATGTGAAGATTTGAGCTATTTGTCTTCATTTTGGGAAGCAGAAAATAGTTTGGGTGATGGAACAAGAAACAACAGGATCTAATTTAGGTCTGATGCTGTATCAGACTTACCTTCATGTGGAGCTGCTCACACCCGCGCACTGTGACAAGCCCAGAGCTCTGCCTCTCACTCTGGACACTACGTCACAGATGGTGCGTTCGGGTGTAAACGGATTTCCCATGATTAAACACGGCTTGAAGTTCAAAATAACTTTTAAAGCAAAATTAAAGTGATTTATCATTTTGTTTGCAAAAACTAACCTATTTAAATGATAAAATATATATATATATATTTTTGAGCAATTTGATGAATAGTAGAAAAATCATGTCAGTGGATCTTTAAACACACCCTTGCCTGCCTCAGCAGCATGTGAGACACTTTTCAGTACAGCGGGACAGATTTTCTCTCCCTAAAGAGCCAGACTGGACTCCAAAAACTTTGAAAATCAACTTCTGCTAAACTTAAACAAGAAATTCTTGCCACAATGTTAAAATGTGTTCATGGGATGTTAGGACAGGAGACGAGATGTCTCCAAATGGCTCGACACTTGGGTCCAAGTTTTGAAAGTTATGTCAAGAAGTTAAAATATTGTTCACTTTTGGCTCATTACAAGGTTAACTAGACTTTTTTTGTTAACTAGCGTTGATGACAAACGAGTTGAAATGATCGTTGTCTATTTCTTTGTCAGTTGTGTCTAATGCCCCTTTTTTCAGGCAGACTTAAACGCGTTTACTGCAGTGAAAATGACACTGGTTTTGTTTGTGTTAAATAAAAACTTTCAAAGGTATAATCATTCCTCTTTCTTATTTTGCTTAATGCCATTTAACTCTAGGTCATCCCTGAAATTCTGATGCACAGAATCACAAGTCCAAGTGTGAACTGTGTCAAAGAGTAAACACAATAAAACATGTAATATCTGCAGCATTGTTCATTAAAATGGAACACTATCAATGTATTACAGAAAACATACATACGGTAGTGACACTTTATTGTAGACCATTTTATTAGGTGATACATTCAGCAAATACTTTTACTTTTAATACTTTAAGTATTTTTAAAAGCAAGTACTTTTCACTTTTACTTAAGTAAAAATATTAAGATGGTACTTTTACTTTTACTAGAGTACATTTTTGACTGTTTATTTGTACTTTTACTTAAGTACAGTGTTTGAGTACTTTCTCCACCACTGTGTTTGGGTTTCTTCTCTGCTTTCAGGAAGGCCCAGTTAGGATATCCACATTTCCCTAGAGCCTGTTTTGTGTGTGATTTCTCCTTCTGTCTGGCTCCTAAGTTAGTGGGGACGCTGTCTGCTCTGTGATACAGAGTCCTGATGACTCCTAACTTGTGCTCCAGAGGGTGATGGGAGTCAAACTGTAAATACTGGTCTGTGTGGGTGGGTTTGCGGTACACCATCCATCCATCCATCCATCTTCTTCCGCTTATCCGGGGTCGGGTCGCGGGGGTAGCAGCCTAAGTAGGGAGGCCCAGACTTCCCTCTCCCCAGCCACTTGGAGCAGCTCCTCCGGGGGAATCCCAAGGCGTTCCCAGGCCAGCCGAGAAACATAGTCCCTCCAGCGCGTCCTGGGTCTTCCTCTGGGTCTCCTCCCGGTGGGACGTGCCCGGAACACCTCACCAGGGAGGCGTCCAGGAGGCATCCTAACCAGATGCCCGAGCCACCTCAACTGGCTCCTCTCGATGTGGAGAAGCAGCGGCTCTACTCCGAGTCCCTCCCGGATGACTGAGCTTCTCACCCTATCTCTAAGGGAGAGTCCAGCCACCCTGCGGAGAAAACTCATTTCAGCCGCTTGTATCCGAGATCTTGTTCTTTCGGTCATAACCCAAAGCTCATGACCATAGATGAGGGTGGGAACGTAGATCGATCGGTAAATTGAGAGCTTTGCCTTTTGACTCAGCTCTCTCTTCACCACGACAGACCGGTACAGCGCCCGCTTCACTGCGGACGCTGCACCTATCCGCCTATCGATCTCACGCCCCAGTTTTCCCTCATTCGTGAACAAGATCCCGAGATACTTAAACTCCTCCACTTGGGGCAGGACCTCCTCCCCGACCCGGAGAGGGCATGCTACCCTTTTCCGGCTCAAGACCATGGCCTCGGATTTGGAGGAACTGATCCTCATCCCGGCCGCATCGCATTCAGCTGCAAACCGCTCCAGCGAAAGCTGTAGATCACGAGCTGATGAAGCCAATAGGACCACATCATCTGCAAAAAACAGAGAAGCGATTCTAAGGTCACCAAAACGGATCCTCTCAACACCTTGGCTGCGCCTAGAAATTCTGTCCATAAAAGTTATGAACAGAATCGGTGACAAAGGGCAACCTTGGCGGAGTCCAACTCTCACCGGAAACGAGCCTGACTTACTGCCGGCAATGCGGACCAAGCTCTGACACCGGTCGTACAGGGACCTAACAGCCCTTATCAAAGGGCCTGGTACCCCATACTCCCGGAGTACCCCCCACAGAACCCCCCGAGGGACGCGGTCGAATGCCTTCTCCAAGTCCACAAAACACATGTAAACTGGTTGGGCAAACTCCCACGCACCCTCCAGGACCCTGCTGAGGGTGTAGAGCTGGTCCAGTGTTCCACGACCAGGACGAAAACCACACTGCTCCTCCTGAATCCGAGGTTCGACTATCCGACGGACCCTCCTCTCCAGAACCCCTGAATAGACCTTACCAGGGAGGCTTAAGAGTGTGATCCCCCTATAGTTGGAACACACCCTACGGTCCCCCTTTTTAAATAGGGGAACCACCACCCCAGTCTGCCAATCCAAGGGAACTGCCCCCGATGTCCACGCGATATTGCAGAGTCGCGTAAGCCAACACAACCCTACAACATCCAGAGCCCTAAGGAACTCCGGGCGAATCTCATCCACCCCCGGAGCCTTGCCACCGCGGAGCTTTTTAACCACCTCGGCGACCTCAGCACCAGAGATCAGAGAACCCGACCCAAAGTCCCCAGGCTCTGCTTCCTCAGTGGAAGACGTGCCAGTAGGATTGAGGAGGTCTTCGAAGTATTCCGCCCACCGACTCAGGTCGCGGTACACCTCAGTTTGCAAATTTCCTCTATCAGAAACTGAGACCTCACAGTCCAAGAAAGCCAACCTGCCATTTTTTACATCTTCTCGTGTGAACTTGATATATTTATCCACAGAGTTGATGTGATCAGTGAAATGTTGGACTTCCTGAGATTTAATTTTAACCCAGGTGTCATCAACATACCTGAACCAATGACTTGGTGGTCTCCCTGAAAAGGACGTCAAGGCTTTCTTTTCTACCTCCTCCATGTACAGGTTGGCAACAATAGGAGAAACTGGCGACCCCATAGCACACCCATGTTTCTGCCTATAATATTGCTCCCCATATGTGAAGTAGGTTGACTGCAGGCACAGTTTCAAGAGTTGACACAGTTGCTCTGTGGAAAGTGTGGTCCTGCTGTTCAGAGTGGTGTC
Organism: Garcialebias charrua; assembly: GCA_038048925.1. Classification (NCBI taxonomy): domain Eukaryota; kingdom Metazoa; phylum Chordata; class Actinopteri; order Cyprinodontiformes; family Rivulidae; genus Garcialebias; species Garcialebias charrua. Next base: position 21,163 of record JBBPBX010033050.1, on the reverse strand, counting down.
TGATTTTAACCTTAAACAGACCACCTCTACTGCCTCATCAACAGGAATGCACGTAAAGAGTGATGTGACATCAAAAGAGACCATTGTTTCATCAGTCTCCATGATGACATCCCTCACCTTATCCACAAAGTCCATGGTGTTCTGTATGTGGTGTTCTGAGCTGCCAACTAAAGGGATGAGTACAGATGCCAGATATTTGGAAACATTGTAAGTGACCGAGTTAATCATGCTAACAATTGGTCTTAAAGGTACACCTTGTTTGTGGATTTTGGGTAAACCATACAGACTGGGCGTGACTTAGAGGAGGACCAGACTTAGCTTTTTTAGATTTTTCTACCTGGATTATTGAGCATGCATCAGAGTAGTTCAAAATATAAATTTTCGATTCATATTTTCGATGCCTACCTCCGACCGGAAGTAGCTGCCAACGACGAAGAAGAATTTGCCGCCGAAAACCAACGAAGAAGACTCCACCGGAAGTAGGCACCAAAAACCAACGAAGAAGAGTTTGCGGGAAGTGTGTGAGCAAAGCGTGTGAAGATGGACAACGTGCGACGGCGATCGAAAGTATGGCTCAATTTTAGTAAGAAGAATGACCAGTCGGCTCAATGTAATACTTGCAGGAAGCTTATATCGTGCAAAGGAGGGTGTACGACCAATATGATTAAACACCTCCGGCTTCACGGTGTAGAACTAGCACTGTGTCGCGTCTTCGACGTGCTGCTTCGGCCTCCCTCCGGCTCCAACATGCAGCCCATCAACCCGTTGCAATCAGAATCTGGTAAGTAAAATTATAAACTACGTCTTATAACGTTAAGGCAGCCATTAAGGCAGGTAAACGCAATTGCAAATGCCATGCTAACATTAGCTCACATATTTTTCCATAGACAAAGAACCGGAAATGGCTATTGTTAGCCAAGCAGTCGACCCCCCTGCAGAACAGCCGCGTGTTACTCAGTTCACCGTAGCTTCCAGAGGAAAGATGTCGGTTCAACAAACTGAAGAGTGCCACAGAAAAGTTACGGCGTATATAGTGAAAAAGATGCACCCATTTTCTGATGTGGAGTCACCAGAATTTAGGTTTGTTACCCACAACAAATAACAATAGAACTAAACTAATCAACAGTCCACCCTAAGCTAATGTTACAGTAACATGTTTGTTTATATGTTTGCAGGGACATGATGAAAAGCACAAATCCAAAATACACACCACCCACCAGGGATTACTTGTCTAATAAACTAATCCCTTCATGGTATCAAATTGAGAAAGCTAATGTAATCACAGAGCTCAGTGATGTCTGCTCTGTTGCTCTCACATGTGATGGCTGGAGTAGCATCACACAGGATGCCTAGTCAGCGTTCATGTGTGTCTCATTGTCGGGTCATTGTCCCTGTTCCCTGGTGTGTCGTACCCTAGCTCCTTTGTTTCGTGAGTACATCTCATTTACATGTTTAGTGTTAGTATTCCGGCCACAGTTAAGAGCGTCCGTATTGTTTTGTACTGCCACGTCAGTGTTTGATTTCATCTTATTAAAGTGTTTTGATTTTACTTGTGCCTCTGTAAGTCTGCCTGTCTGCACCACGGGACTTATCCCTCACTCCACACCAAACCGTGACAGAAATGACCCGACCATTTTGAGTCCCGCGGACAGGTAATTTAGACTTACCTCAGAGGCAGAAGATGTCTGCGTCAGCTCAGAGGGAAGCTGCAATCATCAGAGTTGGCGGGTTTCGAACCGAGCCCGCTTGGAGCAGCAATAGACCCGAGCCGGAGCAGCTTCAGTCTCCAATGCTGGTCGCAGAGCGGGAGGGGAAGCGTTGGGACGGCCGTTCCGACCGGTTCACTTCCTTCGCTCTTACACGAGCCATCTCGCTGTGGGATGTGTCCGATGATGATTCGGATCCGGAGGGACTCCTGCCGTTTCCGGCTCCAGAGACACACAGGAGAAGGTGGCGACCGGCGAAGACATGCATTTCCGGGTTTCAGCCTACTCTCCCCTTTAATTCTCCCACGCTATCAGAAGAGCCGGGGGGTATTTCAAAGGGTGAGGGGTGCCCACATCCATGCTCCGTGACGTCTCACGGGAGACGTGCTTTGAAGGGGGGGTATGTGGTCCCTTACACCACGTTTGCGGGAGTCACGGAGACTCCTGCACGCCACACAGCTGAGAGGAAGTGTCCTCACAAGACTCCTTCACAAAAAGAGGAGCAACCTGATCACACATCGACCACAGGGGTCATTACACCTGCAGGACTCACGCCGGAAGAGCCTGCAGGACACACTCTCGTTGCTGAAGGGTGGACAGATCCCCCCTCGACCACAGGGGTCGCTGTAGGACAGAGATCTGAGGAGGCCACTCACATTTTCCATCAGATAAAAAGACTGTTTTTTGCTGCTGTCAATAACCTGGACCCTCATTATAAATATAAGTCGTACTCTATTATTGAAGACAGTATTATTTACAGTCCTTGTTCTGTACTTGGCTCAGGTTTCATCCAAATTTTGACTTTGGCTAAAATAGCGCAGGAGGAGACTAAAGCTATGATGGAGGACGCTGACACTGCGTGCTCTGCAGCAACAGAGGGCGTTCGTTGCTCCCAAAACTTCTACGGATGGTGCTGTCCTGCCTGTGGCACCAGAGGGTGCTGTCCTACCTGTGGCACCAGAGAGTGCTGTTCTGCCTGTGGCACCAGAGGGTGCTGTCCTGCCTATGGCACCAAAGTCAAAGTCAACTTTATTGTCAGAACTGCAATATGTACAGGACATACACAGGATTGAAATTGTGTTTCTCTCAGTCCCTCGGTGCAACAGTAACCATTTAAACACTAAAACATTTAATAAACATAAGCATAAAATAGTAAAAGTGTAACACTGTCCTGAGTTTTTGCATAGTAGTATAAAAGTATGAAAATTTACACCAACACTAAGCATTTAATGAACATAAGCATAAAATGAAATAATAAAAGTGTAATACTGTCCTGAGTTTTTGCATAGTAGTATAAAAAGTATAAAAAGTATATCTATAAAATAAACTGAAGGTTTTAGCATTGACATTTGCAAAGAGTGGCAAAGCAGCATATGAGTTAATGTACACAGTATATGTATGAGGTAGTTGATGTTGGTATAGAGGCAAAGTGGCATATGCAATAAGGCACATTGGGCATCCTTAAATAAGGCTAGTCAGAGAATACTGTATATGTATCAGCAGTAGTGTAGATATAAAAGTAGTGTAAATGTAAACAGTAGTAATAAATGTAAACAGTAGTAATAAATGTAAACAGTGAATGTAAACAGTAGTATGACTATAGGCAGTAATGTAATACAAACAGTGCAAATATGAGAAGTAGTGCAAACTGAATGAGCACATGACCGAGAGTTTAGTGAATAACCCGTTTGATGACACAGAGTCCAGTGTTAAAATCTTTGTGTTGTGTGGTAATGTGTGAGAAAGTTTTTTGTGTTAAGGCAGTTCAAATGGGAGGGGAGGCAGAGCAGGCAGAGTGTTTAGCATCCTGACTGCCTGATGAACAGAGCTGTCTCTGTCTGCTGGTTCGAGCCTGGAGACTCCTCAGTCTCCTCCCTGATGGCAGCAGTCTGAAGCAGCTGTGTAGTGGGTGTGTGGGATCACCTGCCATGCAGAGGGCTTTCCGAGTGAGGCGGTTGCTGTGTAAGTCCTGCAGTGAGGGGAAGGAGGTGCCAACAATCTTCTCAGCTGCTCTCACGATGCTCTGGAGGCTCTTGCGGCAGGATGCAGTACATGCACCAAACCACACCGTGATGCAGCTGGTCAGTACACTTTCTATGGCTCCCCTGTAGAAGGTGCACATGATGGGGGTTGAAGCTCCAGCCCTTTTCAGCTTGCGGAGAAAGTAGAGACGCTGGTGAGCCTTCTTGGCCAGTGATGCAGTGTTCCTGCTCTAGGACAGGTCCTCTGAGACGTGCACTCCCAGGAACTTGGTGTTGTCTACTCTCTCCACTGCGGTGCCGTTGATGGTCAGAGGGGCATGTTGGGCATTCCTCTTCCTGAAGTCCACAACAATCTCCACTGGTGGGCCTCCGACCGCTAGGTAGCGCTATTGCGCTAATCCGCTTATAGCGTAGCTAAATAATCTGTTAGCTTTACAGCGGATTGACTAAGTTTTATAATTCATAAGCGGATTTATGCTATTTTTATTTAAAATGCAGTACCGCTAATAACTAATTATCTATCAGTAAAAACGAAATAACGTATTTACGAGCAGCGCCGGATGTGGTCCGTGACAAAAAAGCGTCCCCCTCAGTCTCTTGGTGTGTGCTCTCTCTATCAGTTAGCAGCCAGTGTGTTACTCTGGAGCCTTATTGCTTGTTTTCGAAGAGTCAGACGAAGACTTTTTAACATGGAGGGTGAACTTATGGATGTTTCTCAGGGCCTACGCGACGCGTCTGGATTTAAAAATAGAATTTCGCCACATTAGCACTCTTCAAAATGGCGTCCGCGACGGCCAAAGAAGCCAGGATTTTACAACAAAACACGGTAAAACAATTATTTCTTTGCTGAGAAAAAATATATTTCATAGCTGACGTTATAGCACAAGTTTTTCTGAGCTTGAGAGTTTCACGAAATGGTCAAATCTGCTGGATTTAAAAAAGTAGTTCACCATTAGGACTCTTCAAAATGGCGTCCGCAGGGCAGCAAACTTACATACTCAGGGAATCACAAGGAACTCAGGAGACAGAGGCAACAGGAGACAATGCCAGGACAATGATAAACACAGAGATACAGACTTATTTTTGATTTGATTTGATGTTCATTCATTCATTTTAAAAGAACAATACAAAACAGTTTCATCAGATACAAGGATGAATAGACTTTTAGCTGAATGGATGGATGGATAGACAGTTAGCTGGATGGATGATCTTTAACAAGTTCTAAAATCATTAAAATTTAACCTCAGCTTGTGCCTCTGACCCAACAGAACCTCCTTCAGCAGCAGAATCCTCTGTGGTTCTCTGACTTCATCAGTCTGCAGGACTTCATCAGTCTCTCTCCTGGTTCTGGAGGAGTTCTGACCCACTCTTCTTTCCATTGTTGCTTCAGTTCTTTGAGGTTTCTGCTCAGCTCTCTGAAGGTTTCAGGTTCAGGTTCTGGACTCTGACTGGGCCGTTGATTTGATTTGATGTTTATTCATTCATTTTAAAAGAACAATACAAAACAGTTTCATCAGATACAAGAATACAAGTAGGATAAAATGAAAGGAGCAGAAAGAAGATGAAATCTTATTATATCTGCCCCTTATTTATTTCACAGTTTGTTCAACCAATGATAACCTTCAAACTACATCACAAAATGAATAACTCTACTTAATTTTTCTAACTGTAATACACAAACACACTAAGCTTCATCATATATAGTTTTTGAGCAAGTCCTTTTCGACCTTTTTCTTAAATGTATACATTGGGCAGCACAACTGGTAGAGCTGCTGCCTCTCAGCGAGAAGGTTGCCGGTTCAAATCCCGGTCCGGGGCCTTTCTGGGTGGAGTTTGCATGTTCTCCCCGTGCATGCGTGGGTTTCCTCCGGGTACTCCGGTTTCCTCCCACAGACCAAAAAACATGCTTGTTAGGCTGATTGGTGACTCTAAATTGACCCTAGGTGTGAGTGTGAGAGTGGATGGTTGTTTGGTGTGAGTGAGACAGGTCCCTCTTGTAAATGAGTCCCCGTGACTCAACGAGGCTAGCCTGTATAAATAAAGGTTGAATGAATGAATGAATGAATTGATTTTGCATTTTTAACATCACTCTCCAGAACATTCCACAATCCAACTCCCTGAATTGAGGTAGACCGTCCCTTTAAGCTGGTTCTGAATTGTGGTTTGATGAATATCTGTCCCTTTAAGATTGTAATAACTTTGTCTAAATTTCTTTGGATATTTAAAGGTAATGTGTTATTATGAGCCCTATACATAACTGATAAAATACTATATTCTACCAATTCCTGGAATTTCAATAAATTTAGCTGAAGAAACAAGGTGTTTGATGGGTGACTGAAATGTTTTCTGGTGATTACTCTTACAGCTCTCTTTTGTAAAATAAAAACAGGCTTTGTAATTGTTTTGCACGCTTTTCCCCAAACCTCAATACAATAGATTAAATGTGGAACAATGATTGTGTTATACAACATATACAGAGCTTTATCAATTAAAAAATCCCTGACTTTATATACAGGTACATGAACACACAGCATGACAATCACAAACACCTGGACAACAAAATGGAGGAGATAAGCAAGACAATTAACAGAGAGACCAGGGAGTGTAGGGATGGGGACCCATCACCTGAGAGCAACATGCTTACAACTGTTATCTTGAAGTTCTAGGGTGTAGAGAGCCACAGAAACGGTTATGGTAGGCCGGATTTGGCCCACGGGCCTTGAGTTTGACACATGCGATCTAGTGGTACTAAAAGTAACAAAAGAAGAAAAAAAAAACAGCCAAATATGTCAGCAGTTTAGCTAACAGACTTTGGAATGGGTACATTTTGTCCTTGTGAAACCTGTTGAAGAGAACCAAACTAAATACTCTGAAACTCAAACAACTTACTGTATAACAGTTCATGCACCGCTAGTTGGCAGTGTAGTGCAAATATTGCATAACTTGCTGCTACCAATTGTTGAATTTAATTAGCGGATTAGAATTAGCTTCCCCTAATTTTCATAAGACATTAGTGCTTTTGAAATTGCGGACCTAAATAAATTAATTAGTGCTTTAGAAATAGCGGAACTAATTTTTGGATTAGCGTTGCCCACCACTGACAATCTCCTTTGTCTTCTCCACGTTGAGAAGGAGATTTTTGTGTCCGCACCACAAGGCCAGGCGGCTCACCTCGTTCCTGTAGTCCGTCTCATCGTTGTTGCTGATGAGACCCACTACTGTTGTGTCGTCCGCAAACTTGATGAAGTGGTTGGAGCTGTATGATGGTGTGCAGTCGTGTGTTAGCAGGGTGAATAGAAGGGGGCTCAGCACACATCCTTGTGGGGCCCCTGTGTTCAATGTGATGGTGCTAGATGTGTTACTCCCGACCCGTACTGTCTGTGGTCTCCCGGTCAGGAAGTCTAGCAGCCAGTTACACATTGAGGTGTTCAGCCCCAGACTGTCCAGTTTAAGGATGAGCTGTTGGGGGATGATGGTGTTGAATGCCGAGCTGAAGTCGATGAACAGCATTCTAACATAAGAGTCCTTCGTGTCCAGATGTGTGAGAGCTGTGTGGAGGGCAGAGGAGATGGCATCGTCGGTTGAGCGATTAGGTCGGTATGCAAATTGGAAGGGATCCAGGGAGGTAGGGAGGACAGATGTGATACTTTTCATGACTAGCCGTTCAAAGTACACACCAGAGGGTGCTGTCCTGCCTGTGGCACCAGAGGGGGCTGTCCTGCCTATGGCACCAGAGGGTGCTGTCCTACCTGTGGCACCAGAGGGTACTGCCCTGCCTGTGGCACCAGAGGGTGCTGCCCTGCCTGTGGCACCAGAGGATGCTGTCCTGCCTGTGGCACCAGAGGATGCTGTCCTGCCTGTGGCACCAGCAGGTGCTGTCCTACCTGTGGCACCAGAGGGTGCTGTCCTACCTGTGGCACCAGAGGGTGTTGCGTCCACATCGCCTACAGAGGGTCCTGTCTCCGCATCATCCACAAAGGACGCTACGTCACCAGCATCGCCTACAGAGGGTCCTTCCTCCGCATCGTCCACAGAGGACGTTGCATCACTAGCATCGCCCACGGAGGGTCCACTCACCGTCAAAGCTTCTACTTCGATGGAGGGTCACCTTACCACTGACGCCTCTACGTCGATGGAGGGTCTACTCACCGCTGACGCCTCCACTTCGAGGGGGGGTCCACTCACCGCGGACGCCTCCACATTGATGGAGGGTCCTCTCACTGCTGACGCCTCCACGTCGATGGAGGGTCTTCTCGTAACGTTTGAGGTCTGCACGACTCACGTTTCTTGTCCAGAGGGGTCTCAGGAGGGAGCCCCTCACGTTACCTGTTCTGGGTGGGCTCTGGAGGGTGCCACCCACATCTACTGCTGTCCAGAGTTCTCGTAGCCAGAGGGCGATGCCCTGCCTCCGGCTCCAGAGGACACCGACCTACCTGAAACTCTCGTTCCAGTCTTGTTTCCGTCTGAAGGGCCTGATGGACGACCTCACAACCACCTGCCTGACCGGCCCTGGCTTGATGGATGGTGTCCAGGCCTCCCGTCTGATCCTGTCTTGTTTCCGCCTGATCCGGCTCCAGAGGACGCCTCCTCGCCGCTCGAAGTAGCGGCGGACGTCTCCTCGCCGCTCGAAGAAGCGGCTGACGTCTCCTCGCCGCTCGAAGAAGCAGCTGACGTCTCCTCGCCGCTCGAAGAAGCAGCTGACGTCTCCTCGCCGCTCGAAGAAGCAGCTGACGTCTCCTCGCCGCTCGAAGAAGCAGCTGACGTCTCCTCGCCGCTCGAAGAAGCAGCTGACGTCTCCTCGCCGCTCGAAGAAGCAGCTGACGTCTCCTCGTCGCCCGAAGAAGCAGCTGACGTCTCCTCGCCGCCCGAAGACGTCTGGTATTACGTCTCGTCGCCCGAAGACGTCTGGTCTGACGTCTCGTCGTCCGAAGACGTCTTGCCGCCCGAAGACGTCTCGTCTGACGTCTCGCCGCCCGAAGACTTCTCGTCTGACGTCTCGTCACCCGAAGACGTCTCGTCTGATGTCTCAATGCCCGAAGACGTCTCGTCTGACATCTTATCTCTTATCGCCGCATGATAGGGCTCCTGTTCTGGGTGGGCCATGGAGGGTCCCACCTTCGTCTTTGACTGTCCTGAGGCCTCGTCACCAACGGAAGTTCCTGCTCGATGGACGGCCCCCGGGTCGCCTGCCTGATGTGTCTCTGCAGGATGGATGGCCTCCCGGTCGTCCGTCAGACGGGGTCCTACGCGATGGACGGTCTCCTGGTCGCCCACCTGAAGGGTCCTTACCCAAGGTCGACGTCTTGGCCTCGATGTTTGGGCGCTCGTTAATTTTCTAGTTTTGCTTTTGTGTTTAGATTTTGTCCCAGGCCCTGTTCTTGTCGGTTTTTGGTTTGTTGTCCTTGTGTTTTGTCCCCTGTCCTTGTGTTTTTTTTGTGCCCGCCATCCCTGCAGTTCCTCCCTCTGCCCGCCATGTTTTTTGGGGGGTGTTCTTTGGGGACGCCGGGGGACGTCTTTGAGGGGGGAGAGGTACTGTAAGGATTGGCTCCATCCCCTCCTTACATCCTGTGTATGTTCCTCTGTTGGTCTGTCAGCTCAACATCTCAGGTGTTTGTGTTCATCGTTAATTAAGACGTGTATATTTGTCAGCGTTCATGTGTGTCTCATTGTCTGGTCATTGTCCCTGTTCCCTGGTGTGTCGTACCCCAGCTCCTTGGTCTCGTGAGTACATCTCGTTTACATGTTTAGTGTTAGTATTCCGAACACAGTTAAGAGTGTTCGTATTGTTTTGTACTGCCATGTCAGTGTTTGATTTCATCTTATTAAAGTGTTTTGATTTTACTCGTGCCTCTGTAAGTCTGCCTGTCTGCACCACGGGACTCATCCCTCACTCCACACCGAACCGTGACATAATTTACACCTAAATTTATTTAGTTCACAAACTCAATATTTTACTTGCAAGTTCAGTATTTAGTTTTGTATATGAAATATTTAGCTATCAAATTAAATATTTAATTTGGCATTTAAGTTGCCTTATAGCAACTCCTAGTGCGTTTTGCTGCAAATGATGTGCTCAAATTTTGAAGCACGACGTCTTAATGGTTAGCAGCAAAAAAGTCCTGGGTTCAATCCATGGTTTGACCTGGGGTGTTTCTGTGTAGAGTTTGCATGTTCTTCTCGTGCTTGTGGGGATTTTATCAGAGTACTCCGGTTTTCTCCCACAGAACAAAAACATGTTCTACCTTCAGGTCCATGCCTCCCTTGAAAAACAGATGTGTGATCTCTATGGGATTTGCCTGCTTAAATAAAGGTTAATAAATAATAATGTGTGTAAAGCGACTAGTGTTAAGTGATTGGCAAAAACAAAAATTCAAAGCCATCTATCAATAGGGTTGGGCATCGAGAATCGTTCGGAACCAGGACGAACTGTCCGGTTTTCCCGGAATCGTTCAAAATATTAATTTGCGATTCCTATGTTTGATGCTAATCTGCCGACCGGAAGTAGCCGTCAACGCCGAAGAAGAATTTGCCGCCGAAAACCAACAAAGAAGAATCCACCGGAAGTGTGCATCCGCGGTCGAAAGCGTGGTGTAACTTTAATAAAAATGACCAGTCAGGTCAGTGCAGCACTTGCAATACCAGTCAGGTCAGTGCAGCACTTGCAATAATTTTCTATCATGCAAAGGAGGGTTTTAGAAGTAAAAAAGTGTCCCGTCTTTGACGCGATCCACCGGATTATTTTCGCTTAGTTTCCGACCGGAATTAACTGGTCCGTCTGCAAAACGCTCCGCCCCGTTCTGCAGGCTGCAGCGAGGACCTTCTCTTCTTCTCCGGCTCCATCAGGTAAATAAAAAAACTATAAACTACATATACCAACAGCTAACAAGTTATACTTCACTTAAAGCGGTAAGTCAGCTCAAATACAAACACAATGCTAACGTTAGCTCGCATTTTCTTAGACAAACTACCTGAAATGGCTTCACGGTGTTCACCAGTGTCCAAGGTAAAAACATCAGTGTAACTGAATGAAGAGTGCCACAGAACAGTTACAGCATATGTTGTGAAAAGGTTGCATCCCCTTTTTAGATGTGGATTCAACTCCTTCCATGGATTGCACTTACATTGCACTCAAACACATTACTACTATGGTTAAGCAAATCCAACACTTAACATTCTTAATCCATTTAAAGTTCTCTCAGTGTCTTTAAAAATGTTTTAATGTCTGTAGTTTTCATCCATCCATCCATCCATCTTCTTCCGCTTATCCGGGGTCGGGTCGCGGGGGTAGCAGCCTAAGTAGGGAGGCCCAGACTTCCCTCTCCCCAGCCACTTGGAGCAGTTCCTCCGGGGGAATCCCAAGGCGTTCCCAGGCCAGCCGAGAAACATAGTCCCTCCAGCGCGTCCTGGGTCTTCCTCTGGGTCTCCTCCCGGTGGGACGTGCCCGGAACACCTCACCAGGGAGGCGTCCAGGAGGCATCCTAACCAGATGCCCGAGCCACCTCAACTGGCTCCTCTCGATGTGGAGAAGCAGCGGCTCTACTCCGAGTCCCTCCCGGATGACTGAGCTTCTCACCCTATCTCTAAGGGAGAGTCCAGCCACCCTGCGGAGAAAACTCATTTCAGCCGCTTGTATCCGAGATCTTGTTCTTTCGGTCATAACCCAAAGCTCATGACCATAGATGAGGGTGGGAACGTAGATCGATCGGTAAATTGAGAGCTTTGCCTTTTGACTCAGCTCTCTCTTCACCACGACAGACCGGTACAGCGCCCGCTTCACTGCGGACGCTGCACCTATCCGCCTATCGATCTCACGCTCCAGTTTTCCCTCATTCGTGAACAAGATCCCGAGATACTTAAACTCCTCCACTTGGGGCAGGACCTCCTCCCCGACCCGGAGAGGGCATGCTACCCTTTTCCGGCTCAAGACCATGGCCTCGGATTTGGAGGAACTGATCCTCATCCCGGCCGCATCACACTCGGCTGCAAACCGCTCCAGTGAAAGTTGTAAATCACGAACTGATGAAGCCAGTAGGACCACATCATCTGCAAAAAACAGAGAAGCGATTCTAAGGTCACCAAAACGGATCCTCTCAACACCTTGGCTGCGCCTAGAAATTCTGTCCATAAAAGTTATGAACAGAATCGGTGACAAAGGGCAACCTTGGCGGAGTCCAACTCTCACCGGAAACGAGCCTGACTTACTGCCGGCAATGCGGACCAAGCTCTGACACCGGTCGTACAGGGACCTAACAGCCCTTATCAAAGGGCCTGGTACCCCATACTCCCGGAGTACCCCCCACAGAACCCCCCGAGGGACGCGGTCGAATGCCTTCTCCAAGTCCACAAAACACATGTAAACTGGTTGGGCAAACTCCCACGCACCCTCCAGGACCCTGCTGAGGGTGTAGAGCTGGTCCAGTGTTCCACGACCAGGACGAAAACCACACTGCTCCTCCTGAATCCGAGGTTCGACTATCCGACGGACCCTCCTCTCCAGAACCCCTGAATAGACCTTACCAGGGAGGCTTAAGAGTGTGATCCCCCTATAGTTGGAACACACCCTACGGTCCCCCTTTTTAAATAGGGGAACCACCACCCCAGTCTGCCAATCCAAGGGAACTGCCCCCGATGTCCACGCGATATTGCAGAGTCGCGTAAGCCAACACAACCCTACAACATCCAGAGCCCTAAGGAACTCCGGGCGAATCTCATCCACCCCCGGAGCCTTGCCACCGCGGAGCTTTTTAACCACCTCGGCGACCTCAGCACCAGAGATCGGAGAACCCGACCCAAAGTCCCCAGGCTCTGCTTCCTCAGTGGAAGACGTGCCAGTAGGATTGAGGAGGTCTTCGAAGTATTCCGCCCACCGACTCACAACATCCCGAGTTGAGGTCAGCAGCACGCCACCTCCACCATAAATGGTGTTGGTCTCGTACCTCTTTCCCCCCCTGAGACGCCGGATGGTGGACCAGAATCGCCTCGAAGCCGTACGGAAGTCATTCTCCATGGCCTCTCCGAACTCCTCCCACGCCCGAGTTTTTGCCTCAGCAACCACCCGAGCCGCATGCCGCTTGGACTGCCGGTACCTATCAGCTGCTTCCGGGGTCCCACAAGCCAAAAAGGCCCAATAGGACTCCTTCTTCAGCCTGACAGCATCCCTCACTGCCGGTGTCCACCACCGGGTTCGAGGGTTGCCACCTCGACAGGCACCAACAACCTTGCGGCCACAGCTCCGATAAGCTGCCTCGACAATAGAGGCGCGGAACACGGCCCACTCGGACTCCATGTCCCCCGCCTCCCTCGGAACGTGTTCAAAGCTCTCCCGGAGGTGGGAGTTAAAGCTCCGTCTTACGGGAGACTCTGCCAGACGTTCCCAGCAGACCCTCACGATACGTTTGGGTCTGCCAGGTCTGACCGGCATCCTCCCCCACCATCGGAGCCAACTCACCACCAGGTAGTGGTCAGTAGACAGCTCCGCCCCTCTCCTCACCCGAGTGTCCAAGACATGCGGCCGCAGATCAGATGAGACGACAACAAAGTCGATCATCGAACTGCGACCTAGGGTGTCCTGGTGCCAAGAGCACATATGGACACCCTTATGCTTAAACATGGTGTTCGTTATGGACAATCCATGACGAGCACAGAAGTCCAATAACAGAACACCACTCTGGTTCAGATCAGGGGGGCCGTTCCTCCCAACCACACCCCTCCAGGTCTCACTGTCATTGCCCACGTGAGCGTTGAAGTCCCCCAGTAGAACAAGGGAGTCCCCAGGAGGCGCACTCTCCAATACCCCCTCCAAGGACTCCAAAAAGGGTGGGTAGTCTGAGCTGCCGTTTGGTGCATAGGCACAAACAACAGTCAGAGCCCGTCCCCCCACACGTAGGCGAAGGGAGGCTACCCTCTCGTTCACCGGGGTGAACCCCAACGTACAGGCACCAAGATGGGGGGCAACCAGTATGCCCACTCCTGCTCGGCGCCTCTCACCAGGGGCAACTCCAGAGTGGAAGAGTGTCCAACCCCTCTCAAGGAAACTGGTTCCAGAGCCAGAGCCATGCGTTGAGGTGAGTCCGACTATTTCTAGTCGGAACCTCTCAACCTCACACACTAGCTCAGGCTCCTTCCCCACCAGAGAGGTGACATTCCATGTCCCAATGGCCAGCTTCTGTAGCCGAGGATCAGACCGCCAGGGTCCCCGCCCTCGGCCGCCACCCATCTCACATTGCACCCGACCCCTTTGGCCCCTCCCACAGGTGGTGAGCCCATGGGAAGGGGGACCCACGTCTCCTCTTCGGGCTGTGCCCGGCCGGGCTCCATGGGTAAAAGCCCGGCCACCAGGCGCTCGCCAGCGTGCCCCACCTCCGGGCCTGGCTCCAGAGTGGGGCCCCGGTGACCCGCGTCCGGGCGAGGGAAAACTTAGTCCATTAATTGTACTCATCATAGGGGTTTTCTGTAGTTTTCATTATTATATAATTTCTGTTTATGTTCTCTTTCATTCCATTATGAGTGATTGTCACAGTTTGAAGAATTATTGAATAGGTAAGTTAGGCAATAACAACATGTACACATTCTCCGTCTTAAAAATGATTTAGTAATCTCTTTTTACTGATAATACTGATAAACATGTTTGTTTAGGAACTTCCTCCTTGTAGTCTGTCCAGAAAGTCTCCACTGGAGGAGCGTTTTGCTGACGAAGAGGCACAACATAATGTCACAACTCCATGTCCATGAAGAAACAAATGGAGAGAGGGCTCCAGATGGACCAGGGCATCCCACCAGCTGTTCTGTCTGAAGATCCTGCTGCTGGTGGTGGAACCAGGTTAGCCCATCAGTGGGAGTTCAGTAACATGACTACAGCATCAGACACTGGACAATATTATATGTACAATAATAATAATATATGTTGGTGAGTCCTCCATGTTGGCTCTATTCTGCCCTGTGAGAAATCCATAGTAAATTTAACAAAAAGGAAAAAGTTCATAGAATAAAATTCAAACAGAAATTCAAATTATTTCATCCTGAAAGAACTCTGCCTAACTACTGCAGCTCATTTATAACATGATGGAGTTTTTGGATCCAAGATGGCGGCGCGTGCAAACGTTGCGGCTTCTCTCTCTCCCAGCAACACGGTGCTTTCGTCTGTCTTGTCCTGCACGCCGCAATTTGCCGGCACGTCTTTGTCTTGTCTACGTGTTCAAGAACGCAAGTATAGCCGTGAATTCCTGCTTGATGTCGGAAAAACCGCTCATTTGGGAATAAACAGCGAACTCCACGAGAAGCTACATGAGCTCGAGGTGGAGCTACTTGAGCTTCGTGACTGCGAGCTGCTCTGGAAGCCAGCCCCGACCTTCCCTTCATCGCGCCCGCCGTGGAAGTACCACAAGCGGCGTGACGCTTCACCGCGCCCGCCATGGAAACGCCACAAGCGGCGTGACAGGAAACAGAAGCGGGGTAAACGCGGAGGTATCAGAGCTAGGCTAGCAGCTAGCCCACACAGGCCGGCGATCCCATCCATGGTTCTGGCTAACGTGCGCTCCTTGGACAACAAATTGGATTATATACGCCTGCTACGAACGTCACAAAAGACTGTGAGAGACTGTTGTGTGTTTGTATTCACGGAAACGTGGCTCAACAACAACGTTCTGGACCACGCTATCCAGTTGGAGCAGCTAACATGCTACAGAGCGGACCGAACCCTCGAGGGAGGTAAGACAAGGGGAGGGGGGCTCTGTGTTTACATCAACAACGCATGGTGTCGTGATGCTGCTGTGGTCTACAAACACTGCTCACATTTAGTGGAGTTCATGACTATTAAATGCAGACCGTTCTTTTTACCGAGGGAGTTTACAGCTGTTTTGATTGTTGCTGTATATATCCCCCCAAGCTCCAACAGCAAAGATAGAGGTGAGGCACTAAATGAACTATATCTGCACATCAGTGAGCAACAAACAGCCCATCCTGATGCTTTTCTCATCACGGCTGGTGATTTCAACCATGCAGATTTAAAGAGTGTTCTTCCAAAAACATACAGAAACATAAACTTTGCAACAAGAGGAAACAACACCCTGGACCAGGTTTACACCACCATGAAAAATTCCTACAGAGCCATCCCCCTCCCCCACATTGGTGCTTCTGACCATATCTGTGTTATGCTAAAGCCAGCATACAGGCCACTGGTGAAAGTCACAAAACCAGTCCGCAAGCAGATACGAGTGTGGCCAGAGGGGTCTTCAGAGGCACTCCAGGACTGTTTTGACACCACAGATTGGAGTATGTTCAAAGAAGCTGCTACCACAAACAACACCACATGTCTCCAGGAGTACTCAGACACTGTATGTTCATACATCACCAAGTGCATTGATGATGTAACCAACCTTAAAACCATCACTGTTCGGGCTAACCAGAAGCCATGGCTGACAGCTGAGGTTCACAGACTCATGAAAGCCAGGAATGCTGCCTTCAAAGCGGGAGATCAGGTGGGCCTGAGGGCAGCCAGAAACAACCTGGACCGGGGCATCAGAAAGGCAAAGAAGCAGTATTCTGGGAAAATAGCTCACCGTTTCAAGGACAGCAGGGATACACGCAGTCTGTGGCAGGGAATACAGACCATCACAAACTACAAACCACCCCCCCAGACCTGTGACAGCTCAGCCTCTGCGCTGAATGAACTGAATGAGTTCTTTGCTCGGTTCGAGGCAAGTAACAGCACACCAGCACATAAACTCCCCCCCTCTCCTGATGGCCAGGTGCTGACGCTGTCCTCAGACAGCGTAAGGCGATCATTCATCAAGATTAACGCCCGGAAGGCCTCTGGTCCTGACAACATACCTGGTCGTGTGCTGAAGGACTGTGCAGGGGAACTCGCAGCGGTCTTCACGGACATCTTTAACATCTCACTGAGCCAGGCCATCGTCCCCACCTGTTTCAAAGCCACCACCATCATCCCTGTCCCAAAGAAGGCAACGCCCGCATGCCTCAATGACTATCGCCCAGTAGCACTCACCCCCATCCTGATGAAGTGCTTTGAACGGCTAGTCATGAAAAGCATCACATCTGTCCTCCCTGACTCCCTGGATCCCTTCCAATTTGCATACCGACCTAATCGCTCAACCGACGATGCCATCTCCTCTGCCCTTCACACAGCTCTCACACATCTGGACACGAAGGACTCCTATGTTAGAATGTTGTTCATCGACTTCAGCTCGGCATTTAACACCATCATCCCCCAACAGCTCATCCTTAAACTGGACAGTCTGGGGCTGAACACCTCAATGTGTAACTGGCTGCTAGACTTCCTGACCGGGAGACCACAGACAGTGCGGGTCGGGAGTAACACATCTAGCACCATCACATTGAACACAGGGGCCCCACAAGGATGTGTGCTGAGCCCCCTTCTATTCACCCTGCTAACACACGACTGCACACCATCGTACAGCTCCAACCACTTCATCAAGTTTGCGGACGACACAACAGTGGTGGGTCTCATCAGCAACAACGATGAGACGGACTACAGGAACGAGGTGAGCCGCCTGGCCTTGTGGTGCGGACACAACAATCTCACTCTCAACGTGGAGAAGACAAAGGAGATTGTTGTGGACTTCAGGAAGAGGGATGCCCAACATGCCCCTCTGACCATCAACAGCACCGCAGTGGAGAGAGTAGACAGCACCAAGTTCCTGGGAGTGCACGTCTCAAAGGACCTGTCCTGGAGCAGGAACACTGCAGCACTGGCAAAGAAGGCTCACCAGCGTCTCTACTTTCTCCGCAAGCTGAAAAGGGCTGGAGCTTCAACCCCCATCATGAGCACCTTCTACAGAGGTGCCATAGAAAGTGTCCTGACCAGCTGCATCACTGTGTGGTTTGGTGCATGTACTGCATCCTGCCGCAAGAGCCTCCAGCGCATTGTGAGAGCAGCTGAGAAGATCGTGGGCACCTCCTTGCCCTCACTGCAGGACTTACACAGCAAACGCCTCACTCGGAAAGCCCACCGCATGGCAGGTGATCCCACACACCCACTACACAGCTGCTTCAGACTGCTGCCATCAGGGAGGAGACTGAGGAGTCTCCAGGCTCGAACCAGCAGACTGAGAGACAGCTCTGTTCATCAGGCAGTCAGAATGCTAAACACTCTGCCTGCTCTGCCCCCCCTCCCATTTGAACTGCCTTAACACTAAAACTTTCTCACACATTACCACACAACACAAAGATTTTAACACTAGACTCTGTGTCATCAAACGGGTTTTCACTAAACTCTCGGTCATGTGCTCATACAGTTTGCACTACTTCTCATACTTGCACTAATGTCTGTATTACATCACTGCCTATAATCATAATACTGTTTACATTCTCTGTTTACATTTATTAATACTGTTTACTTTTATTACTACTGCTTACATGTAATTACTACTGTTTACATTTATTTACACTACTCTAATATCTACACCACTGCTGGTACATATACAGTGTGCTCTGAACGGTCTTATTTAGGTCTTATTTAGGGATGCCCAATGTGCCTTACTGCATATGCCACTTTTTGCCTCTATAACAACATCAACTACTACCTCATACATATACTGTGTACATTGACTCATACGCTGCTTTGCCACTTTGCAAATGTCAATGCTAGAAACCTTTAGTTTATTTTAGTTATACTTTTTATACTCTTTTTTTTATACTAGTATGCAAAAACTCAGGACAGTATTATGTTCATTAAATGTTTAATGTTTTAGTTTTAGAGTTGGTGTAAATTTTCATACTCTTATACCACTATGCAAAAAACTCAGGACAGTGTTAGTTTTACTATTTTATGCTTATGTCTATTATTATATGTTTCAGTGTTTCAATGTTTAGATGTTTACTGTTGCACCGAGGGACTGAGAGAAACGCAATTTCGGTCCTGTGTATGTCCTGTACTGTACATATTGCAGATCTGACAATAAAGTTGACTTTGACTTTGCCTTAAACTCAAAGTAGTCTCCTCAGATAAATAGTGTTAACCATTATTTTTTATATTAAAGTTTCTGTTAAATTATTTTTTATATTTGATGGTTTCTGTTCAGTGCCCTGAGACAACTTCTGTTGTGACTTGGAGCTATACAGTATAAATAAACTGAACTGAATTGACATGTCTTTTTTTAACCCCGCCTACAAAAAGAATCTGAATCGAGAATCGAAAAGAATCGGAATCGAAACGAAGAATCTGAACCGGAATCGCTCAAATTCAAACGATGCCCAACCCTACCTATCAACGTTTGCTGAGATGTAGTTTTTATTTATTTATTATTAATCCAGTATAGGGGAGGTCTCAGCAAGACACTGTGCATTTTCCAGATTGCCTTTGCTTATTACTACGGTAATTACTTTTTTGTTCAAGTGCAGATGGAATCATGAATGGGGATTCTGCAGCAACAGAGGTATTTATAAGGACTCATGTTGCAGAGAATTTAAAACATGCACCAGAAAGAAGTGGAGGTGAAGGACACGGGCTAACACAGGACATTTAAAACGTGCCACAAAGAAGTGAAGTTGGAGGGGCTTTCACACTGGACACGGGCTCAGACAGAACTGAGGAACAATTTTTTGGGGGGAAGATGCAAATAAAGGTGCTGGTCATAAAATTAGAATATCATGACAAAGTTTATTTTCTTCAGCAATTCCATTCAAAAAGTAAAACTTGTATATTATATTCATTCATTATACACAGACTGATATAAAAAATGCTTAATGTTGATGATTATAACTGACAACTAATAAAAACTCCAAATTCATTATCAGAAAATTTCATTACTTGAGATCAATTAAAAAAGGATTTTTATAGATGTTGGCCAACTAAAAAGTATTAACATGGTCCATGGTCTTTGCAAAAGGAGCCCTAACTAAGTATTGAAAGATGTACATATTGTACATTTCATGTTCATAGTTCTCAGTTGGCCAACATTTATAAACATACTTTGCTTTGTTTGCCTCAACGCAGTTTTAAAGTAGATGCATTATACATTTCATATGCATAGCATAGAAACAAGCAGCATTTAAAGTGACTAAAATAAGTTAAATATAATAACCTAATTAGAATAAGTTAAATATAGTAAGTTGACATAGAAAATACGTCTGCATTAACATGTCAGATAGACATTGAAAGTAGACATCGAAAGTAGACGTCTTTTAGACGTCGGTAAAAGACGTCTTCTATCGTTTCAGTCTGCATCTGCCAGGGACCCAATTTAGACGTGCAGAAACGACTTGAAAAATACGTTGTTTAGAAAAGGTGAAAGATGCTGTTGGAAGTTCTTCGCAATAAGGGTGACTGGGAACACAATAAACATGTTTTAGAAACAGGAAATGGTGAAATTGTAACATGGAAACGACTATCAAAAAAGGCACACATAGAAGATTATTTGCCCTGCCAACACGGTTATGCGATGTTTAGGCAAAAAGAACTTTGGCAACATGAGAAGACTTGCAGGAACTGCACTGAAGAGCAGGGGCCTCATGTACAAAGACTTGCGTAGATTTCTTACTGAAAAGTCACGTACGGACAAATCCAGAAAAGTGTCCACGCACAAAAAAATCCAGATTTATCAAACTGTGCGTACACCGGTATCCACGCACATTCCTTATGTACAACACAATCAACGTGGAATTCAGCGCACATGAGAGAGTGGCCGACTCCGCCTTTGACACGCCTCCGTATGAATATGCAAAGTCATTCAAATATGCCATGCACGACAGGAATGTCGTCTCTGCTCCATTGCAAATCATGTCGGAACGTGGAAAAAAGAGGAACTTCACGGACTGTGAACAGGAATCACTTCTGAGTGAGGCAGAGAAGCACGGAAAAAGGTTTTATTCGGCACGCCTAGCGCAAAACATACCATCCACTTTTAAACAAGAAGTTGACCCATCTGCTCTAACATGCCTGTATAGGTTAGTGGTGAGCGCGCCCGCCCTTCGTCCCAAAGGTCGTGAGATCGACTCCCCCTTGGTACAACGTTTTTTTTTTTCATTCCAGATTTAAAGAACACAGGACAACTATTTAATAAAACAACAAGAAATAGAACAATACATGAAATGAAAGGAAGCAGACGATTTCTTGTTTTGTAAATAGTTTTCATGTGTATTTAAATCTGGAACGAAAAAAAAAAAGAGAAACGTTGTACCATGCGAGATTCGAACTCATGACCTTTGGAACTAAAGGCAACCGCGCTACACACTGACCTAAACGTAGGCGTGTTGGTACAGCTTGGTTAACTTCTTATTTAAAGAAATCACATCTCATTGTTGTCAATATCGTTGCCACTATTTGGCGCATGCTTTTATATCCACTCATCTAATTGCGTCCATGTGGATGTAATAATTGTTAATCATGTGTGTTTGGTGGGATTTATGATTATTTTCATATCATGGACACAGTTTCTCTGAATAACCTGTAAGTGTCGCCAAAGGAACAATAACCACAGAAACGTGCGTACGCAAGCA
>JBBPBX010033049.1:0-33491 GCA_038048925.1 Garcialebias charrua | reverse complement strand
TTGGTGGCCTTAGAATCGCTTCTCTGTTTTTTGCAGATGATGTGGTCCTATTGGCTTCATCAGTTCGTGATCTACAGCTTTCGCTGGAGCGGTTTGCAGCTGAATGTGATGCGGCCGGGATGAGGATCAGTTCCTCCAAATCCGAGGCCATGGTCTTGAGCCGGAAAAGGGTAGCATGCCCTCTCCGGGTCGGGGAGGAGGTCCTGCCCCAAGTGGAGGAGTTTAAGTATCTCGGGGTCTTGTTCACGAATGAGGGAAAACTGGAGCGTGAGATCGATAGGCGGATAGGTGCAGCGTCCGCAGTGAAGCGGGCGCTGTACCGGTCTGTCGTGGTGAAGAGAGAGCTGAGTCACAAGGCAAAGCTCTCAATTTACCGATCGATCTACGTTCCCACCCTCATCTATGGTCATGAGCTTTGGGTTATGACCGAAAGAACAAGATCTCGGATACAAGCGGCTGAAATGAGTTTTCTCCGCAGGGTGGCTGGACTCTCCCTTAGAGATAGGGTGAGAAGCTCAGTCATCCGGGAGGGACTCGGAGTAGAGCCGCTGCTTCTCCACATCGAGAGGAGCCAGTTGAGGTGGCTCGGGCATCTGGTTAGGATGCCTCCTGGACGCCTCCCTGGTGAGGTGTTCCGGGCATGTCCCACCGGGAGGAGACCCAGAGGAAGACCCAGGACACGCTGGAGGGACTATGTTTCTCGGCTGGCCTGGGAACGCCTTGGGATTCCCCCAGAGGAGCTGCTCCAAGTGGCTGGGGAGAGGGAAGTCTGGGCCTCCCTACTTAGGCTGCTACCCCCGCGACCCGACCCCGGATAAGCGGACGAAAATGGATGGATCGATGGAAAAACAACTTTTATTCTAGGAGACAGGCTGTTCTGAGCCAGGGAGAGTGGTGGCAGGGACAGAACCAGGAAAAGAGTCAGAGCCTTCAAACACCGGCACAAGAAACAAGGGAACGGCAGGACAGGATGACCATGTTGCCAGCACAAGTGCAGGATGCTTAAATTCAGACCCAAGTGACTGTACAAAGCCTTACCAGCCACATCCCACATGCATTGAAAAAACAAACCCTTGATAGTGGAAAAACACTATCATTTCAAGAGAAATGGTTTGTTGACTTTCCTTGGTTGCATTACAGTCCAACATTTAGAGTCAGAGTCAGAGAGAGTCAGAGAGTCTTTATTGTCATTTGCACCGCATGTGGTACATGAGATGAAAACGAGATTATGTACACGAGGTCCCAGTTACATCCAACAACAAATGAAAGAGAAAAACAGTAATAACATCGAGAACTAACTAAGAAAAACATCAACTAGTAATACACTAAGCCTAATATAGTGGGAATAAACAATAGGTGTCTTGTGGTTTTTATTGCAGCCAAGGATTTTCAAATGAGTCGCTGCTGGGACAAAAACCATATGCTGCATTTATTAGTACAGGCTTCAGAAACTGGAAAAAAAGCCATTCAGAAATTTACATTGCATCAAAACTCCCAAGCTCATCATCATTATGTGACTGTGAGAGCACATGGGCAGAACCCAGTTGCTGTCCAGTTATCAAGCACATGGGGTAAACAGCAGGAGGTGGCACGGCATTGTTTACAAAAAATATTAGTTCTGTTAGACACTTAGCAAGACAGGGACAAGCCTAAGCAGATCTCACATGAGTCTTCTAGGCTCGATGTGACTTATCTGTCTAAATAAAGGTTGAATGAAACTGGTTAAAAAATGCCTTTTAAATCCTGACTCATTGTGGTTCTTCATACCAAACCATATCTTTAACCAAATAGGAGGTCCGTCTTTCCTTTTGAAATGTGACTTTTTTCCGAATAATTTATCCATCAAATTGTCCAAATTTCATCAGCAGGCACTTCTAGCTTGGAAACTGGCTTTTGTCCACAGTTTTTCACCCCACAAAGCTCTCCTCTGGAATAACTGCAATATTCTGATTAGAAACAAATAAATAAAAAATCTTAACTGGTTCAATAAAGACATCAACCACATCCTTAATGTTTTTGATAATACTGACAATATTTTATCTTATGAGAACTTTATGTCTGTCCATGGTTTTCCTATTCCTTTCAGAGAATTTAATATGATAACAAAAGCTATTCCCAAAAAGTTAATTCAACTTGTTAAAAGTTATAAGTGTTACAGTGAATTTACAAAAATTCTACCCACGCTCTCACTGGAAGGAATTAAACTAACAGATAAAAAGATGTAACAATAGACACATACACCAGTGCTTTCATAAGAAAAAATGTGTGGTGCCCAGAGGTAAATTTTATTGGAGAGCTCAAATTGCTGGCATAAACTGGAGAAGGGCCTGGCTCTTACCCCATAAATTCTGCATCTCTAACAAAGCAAAAGAAGTACACTTTAAAATTTTACATAATATATATCCCATGAACTGTATCGTTGCTAAATTCACAGATATTAATAACTTGTACTTTTTGTAAATCAAACTTAGAAACGACACTGCATTTATTTTTTAGATGTGACATATCCAAAAAAAATTGGACTGACCTTGAAGCTTGCATCTGTCAATGAACTAAAATTGCATGTTCATTAAATCTCCAAAATATTACTTGCTACTACAGTAACTCCGAAAATCGTAAATTTGAACATATACTCAATTTTATAATTTTACATGAAACATTTTTCATCCACAAACAAACATTTGCAAATTCAATACAAAATTTAATTAATTTTCAATCAGAACTAAACTATCTAATTGATTCCCTTAAACTGATTAATACCCCATGACTCAAAACGGAAAAAGCGGGTAAAAGATAATGAATGGATGGATGAAATTGATTAATAATTAAAACAAAGCTAATATGTTTCTTTCTACAGTCCAAGCGGCATGCAGCTCGGGTGGTTGCTGAGGCAAAAACTCGGGCGTGGGAGGAGTTCGGAGAGGCCATGGAGAATGACTTCTGTACGGCTTCGAGGCAATTCTGGTCCACCATCCGGCGTCTCAGGGGTGGGAAGCGATACGCGACCAACACCATTTATGGTGGGGATGGCGTGCTGTTGACCTCAACTCGGGATGTTGTGAGTCGGTGGGCAGAATACTTCGAAGACCTCCTCAATCCTACTGGCACGTCTTCCACTGAGGAAGCGGAGCCTGGGGACTTTGGGTCGGGCTCTCCAATCTCTGGTGCTGAGGTCGCCGAGGTGGTTAAAAAGCTCCGGGTGGCAGGGCTCCGGGGGTGGATGAGATTCGCCCTGAGTTCCTTAGGGCTCTGGATGTTGTGGGGTTGTGTTGGCTTACGCGACTCTGCAATATCGCGTGGACATCGGGGGCAGTTCCCTTGGATTGGCAGACTGGGGTGGTGGTTCCCCTATTCAAAAAGGGGGACCGTAGGGTGTGTTCCAACTTTAGGGGGATCACACTCTTAAGCCTCCCTGGTAAGGTCTATTCAGGGGTTGTGGAGAGGAGGGTCCGTTGGATAGTCGGGGGGTTCTGTGGGGGGTACTCCGAGAGTATGGGGTACCAGGCCCTTTGATATGGGCTGTTAGGTCCCCGTACGACCGGTGTCAGAGCTTGGTCCACATTGCAGGCAGTAAGTCAGGCTCGTTTCCAATGGGAGTTGGACTCTGCCAAGGTTGCCCTTTTGTTACTGATTCTGTTCATAACTTTTATGGACAGAATTTCTAGGTGCAGCCAAGGTGTTAAGGGTATCTGTTTTGGTGGCCTTGGAATCGCTTCTCTGTTTTTTGCAGATGATGTGGTCCTATTGGCTTCATCAGGTCGTGATCTACAGCTTTCACTGGAGCGGTTTGCAGCCGAGTGTGATGCGGCCGGGATGAGGATCAGTTCCTCCAAATCCGAGGCCATGGTCTTGAGCCGGAAAAGGGTAGCATGCCCTCTCTGGGTCGGGGAGGAGGTCCTGCCCCAAGTGGAGGAGTTTAAGTATCTCGGGTCTTGTTCACGAATGAGGGAAAACTGGAGCGTGAGATCGATAGGCGGATAGGTGCAGCGTCCGCAGTGAAGCGGGCGCTGTACCGGTCTGTCGTGGTGAAGAGAGAGCTGAGTCAAAAGGCAAAGCTCTCAATTTACCGATCGATCTACGTTCCCACCCTCATCTATGGTCATGAGCTTTGGGTTGTGACCGAAAGAACGAGATCTCGGATACAAGCGGCTGAAATGAGTTTTCTCCGCAGGGTGGCTGGACTCTCCCTTAGAGATAGGGTGAGAAGCTCAGTCATCCGGGAGGGACTCGGAGTAGAGCCGCTGCTTCTCCACATCGAGAGGAGCCAGTTGAGGTGGCTCGGGCATCTGGTTAGGATGCCTCCTGGACGCCTCCCTGGTGAGGTGTTCCGGGCATGTCCCACCGGGAGGAGACCCAGAGGAAGACCCAGGACACGCTGGAGGGACTATGTTTCTCGGCTGGCCTGGGAACGCCTTGGGATTCCCCCAGAGGAGCTGCTCCAAGTGGCTGGGGAGAGGGAAGTCTGGGCCTGCCTACTTAGTCTGCTACCCCCGCGACCCGACCCCGGATAATTTTATAATTTCTCGAATCCTCTTGAGTAAATTTTAATTTAATTTTAATTTTCTATTTTATTATTCTTTATTTTTTTCTTTCCAGTTTGTTCTTAAGTAGTAGCTCTGTTTATTTTGGTGTAACTTGTACTGGTTTTATAACAGACTCTATTTACAAGTCTTGTCTCTGTTTTGGAAGTGCTGTTTGTTACATTTTGTTTAATAAAGTTTAAAAAAAAAACTCATCATTACCTCTAAAATATTTATCCTACACAACTAAAAATATATATACATATATTTCGAAATATTTTTATTTTATTATTTCATTTTTATAATTATTATTTTTAAGTCTTAAATGTAAAATTTTGAATAGTTCCAGAAGTTTCAGAAGGGCCTCCCCCTAGCGCCCCCTACAGGCTGGCCTTCCCTGGTTTACAGGTGCCTTTAAAGAGACCACATATTGGTTTTATAAATTTATATGGTATGTCTGTGGGCTATCCAGACCATGTTCATTCAATTTAATGCACAAAATACTTCTTAGATAATAAAATATCCCCTTTTTTAGTTCTTGCTTTTCTCATTTCCATTCTGAACAGGCTGTTTATGATAATGAGCTCTGAAGGCCACGCCCTTCAAAAATCTGTTTACATTAACTCCGCCCTCTGTAAGAGCCAGTATCTCTAATCTGTTGTAGTTTTAAAATTAGCTCTTTTTTTTAACTCATTTGACTTACTGTTAGTGCTAGCTTAAGATAACTTACCGAAAGCCGTCTGTACGCGCCGCCATTAGCTGCTCCTTTTAGCATTTGCCCACCCGAATCCGAGGCTAATGTTAGCTCTTCCTCCTCCGGCACACCGCCTGCTTAGCTCCGCTCGTTGCATGCGGCACTTTGGGAGCGATCGCTGCTCCAGTCCAGACACATACACAAAGTTCACCGAGTGTTTCCAGTTAATTTATCCATATGAGGCAACCTCTGACCGGACCCATGGTCCTTAAAAGCCAGCAGTTCCCAGCAGCTCACGCCCGCAGATGGTCTCTTCGCCGGCGGTCTGCTCGTTTTACGTCTGGACTTGGAGAAGCATTAAAAAGTGAATTTTGCATCTGTGGTCCCCTTTAAACAACCCATACAGGATGAAGATTAGTAGAAATGGGAGAACCAGCACTGAACACCAGAATGGACCAGTTGGCTCTAAACTACTGGACAAATGTAAAAGGTCCTGAACAGAAGCATCCAACACAAGAAGTGTTCAAACCATACTGGGAAAAGACAAGAACCATTTCAAAAGCTTTGGTTGGACCATAAATCAGAAAACTACAGAAATTCACATCATACAACCATGGAGAATCACAGACCCAATAGTAGATCTGAAATCATTAGGAAAGAAAGGAAATTAGAAAATATATTCAAAAACAGTTATAGAATGCATCAATCAATAATATGGATTCCTTAAATGTGTTCATAAGGTGTTTTCA
Organism: Garcialebias charrua; assembly: GCA_038048925.1. Taxonomy (NCBI): domain Eukaryota; kingdom Metazoa; phylum Chordata; class Actinopteri; order Cyprinodontiformes; family Rivulidae; genus Garcialebias; species Garcialebias charrua. Next base: position 27,528 of record JBBPBX010033049.1, on the reverse strand, counting down.
TGAATAAAGCTGTGATGAGGTCATTTTCACGAATAAAACTGTGATGAGGTCATTTTCATGAATAAAACTGTGATGAGGTCATTTTCACGAATAAAACTGTGATGAGGTCATTTTCACGAATAAAACTGTGATGAGGTCATTTTCACGAATAAAACTGTGATGAGGTCATTTTCATGAATAAAACTGTGATGAGGTCATTTTCATGAATAAAACTGTGATGAGGTCATTTTCATGAATAAAACTGTGATGAGGTCATTTTCATGAATAAAACTGTGATGAGGTCATTTTCATGAATAAAACTGTGATGAGGTCATTTTCACGAATAAAACTGTGATGAGGTCATTTTCATGAATAAAACTGTGATGAGGTCATTTTCATGAATAAAACTGTGATGAGGTCATTTTCATGAATAAAACTGTGATGAGGTCATTTTCATGAATAAAGCTGTGATGAGGTCATTTTCATGAATAAAACTGTGATGAGGTCATTTTCATGAATAAAACTGTGATGAGGTCATTTTCATGAATAAAACTGTGATGAGGTCATTTTCATGAATAAAGACTGTGATGAGGTCATTTTCATGAATAAAACTGTGATGAGGTCATTTTCATGAATAAAGCTGTGATGAGGTCATTTTCATGAATAAAACTGTGATGAGGTCATTTTCATGAATAAAACTGTGATGAGGTCATTTTCATGAATAAAGCTGTGATGAGGTCATTTTCATGAATAAAACTGTGATGAGGTCATTTTCACGAATAAAACTGTGATGAGGTCATTTTCATGAATAAAACTGTGATGAGGTCATTTTCATGAATAAAACTGTGATGAGGTCATTTTCACGAATAAAACTGTGATGAGGTCATTTTCATGAATAAAGCTGTGATGAGGTCATTTTCATGAATAAAGCTGTGATGAGGTCATTTTCATGAATAAAGCTGTGATGAGGTCATTTTCATGAATAAAGCTGTGATGAGGTCATTTTCATGAATAAAGCTGTGATGAGGTCATTTTCATGAATAAAACTGTGATGAGGTCATTTTCATGAATAAAACTGTGATGAGGTCATTTTCATGAATAAAGCTGTGATGAGGTCATTTTCATGAATAAAACTGTGATGAGGTCATTTTCATGAATAAAGCTGTGATGAGGTCATTTTCATGAATAAAGCTGTGATGAGGTCATTTTCATGAATAAAGCTGTGATGAGGTCATTTTCATGAATAAAGCTGTGATGAGGTCATTTTCATGAATAAAACTGTGATGAGGTCATTTTCATGAATAAAGCTGTGATGAGGTCATTTTCATGAATAAAGCTGTGATGAGGTCATTTTCATGAATAAAACTGTGATGAGGTCATTTTCATGAATAAAACTGTGATGAGGTCATTTTCATGAATAAAACTGTGATGAGGTCATTTTCATGAATAAAGCTGTGATGAGGTCATTTTCATGAATAAAACTGTGATGAGGTCATTTTCATGAATAAAGCTGTGATGAGGTCATTTTCATGAATAAAGCTGTGATGAGGTCATTTTCATGAATAAAACTGTGATGAGGTCATTTTCATGAATAAAACTGTGATGAGGTCATTTTCATGAATAAAGCTGTGATGAGGTCATTTTCATGAATAAAACTGTGATGAGGTCATTTTCACGAATAAAACTGTGATGAGGTCATTTTCATGAATAAAACTGTGATGAGGTCATTTTCACGAATAAAACTGTGATGAGGTCATTTTCATGAATAAAACTGTGATGAGGTCATTTTCATGAATAAAACTGTGATGAGGTCACACACACAAGGTGTGTTCTGTGCTGAGTTTTATAGTCCCTGACTGTGCTGGAAAGCTTTCCTGAGAACTGGTCGGACTCGCTTCAGGATGTGATACTCAGTTTCTGGATCATCGTTTTAGTTGTAAACAGAGTTTATTTAGTCTTTCCTGTCGTTGTTTGTTTGAACGTCTTCAGCCTCTGAGGTTTTGTTTTTCAGGGAGAACACGTCAGAAATGGAACAATCAGGAAAATAAAAACATGTGTGGCCCTCGCAGTCCATCCAGTCCTCAAACCAGAGCCAAACAACAAAATGATGAAAACTGGGATTTTAACCAAATAAATAACTTTTAGTCCCGTTTCTAAACGGAAATCCTGTATTTGATGTTTACTGCATGAAAGAATACTTTTTTTTTTAAATCTTTGAGCAAATGTCTCTGTGTGAGTGCAGCTACAGCGTGCGCTCTCAGGACATGATTACCTGCAGTGTTCCCTCAGTGAGGACTGAACTAGACAAAAGGACCTTCTCCTACTCTGCTCCTGTTTCCTGGAATATCTTACAAAAAGATCTGAAGATCTTGACCTTGACCTCTCTAAATGGCTTCAACATTTTATTTTTATTAAATTTATTAATTTTAAATACAACACAAGTGCAATCTCACATTTGAGACCATACAGCATTAAAGTAAAATGAAGGGATGCAAACAGAAGAAAAAATCTTGTTTTTTCTGCCCCTATTACAAAGATAATTCAAACAACACATACACACACACGCACGCACACACACACACACACACATACACACAAAAATTGTTAAGTTCCTGGCAAGAACCAATGCAGACATGGTCCTGTTTTTACTTTTCTATGCTGCGTTATAATCAATGTCAATTTTATTTATAAAGCACATAAAAACAACCGAAGTCGACCAAAGTGCTTTACAGTTAAAAATAATAATAAAAACAACAGAGTAAAATGCATCTAGTGCCACTAAACATAATAAAGCTATCAGTAAATACACAACAACAATAAAACCTGCTCAAAATTTGATCTCACATTCTGCGAGGATCAAATGCCAAGTAAAAGAGATGAGTCTTAAGTGAAGATTTAAAAGTCTCAACAGTCTGAGCGGTCTTTACTTCCTCAGGTAAACTGTTCCACAGTTTTAGAGCAGCAACCAGAAAAGCCCGATCACCTCTGGATTTCATTCTGGATCTGGGGACATCTAAGAGAAACTGGTTGGTAGACCGGAGTGCTCTTACAGGAGTGTAGATATTAATAAGATCACATAAATATGACGGGGCCAGACCTTTTAAGATTTTAAAAACAAGCAATAAAATCTTAAAATCAATTCGATAGCAGACAGGGAGCCAGTGAAGGGATGCCAGGACAGGGGTTATGTGTTCATATTTTTTAGTTGAAGTTAAAAGACGAGCTGCTGCGTTCTGGACAGATTGTAAACGATGCAAAGATGATTTGTCTAAACCAACATACAGTGAATTACAATAGTCCAAGCGAGAGGTAATAAAAGCGTGAATCACCTTTTCAAGGTCTCTGAAAGAGAGACAAGACTTCACCTTGGCAATGAGTCTTAGCTGGAAGAAACCGGATTTAACAACAGCATTTATCTGTTTGTCTAATTTAAAAGCACTATCAAAAATAACTCCCAGATTCCTGACATTGGAGTGGCTGTGTGAAGCCAAGGGGCCAAGAACATTCAGGGTGTTACATTTACCAAAGCTGATGACTTCCGTTTTATTTTCATTACTCTAGATGTTTGTTTGTTTTTTTTGCTAATTTTTCCTTTTGACTGACCTTTTGGTTGCCATTTTTTTATTTGTAAAAAAAATCTGTATGCCTCTTTTATGATTGTCTATTGTTGTCGTTGTTGTCATCACTTTGTTGAAATCAGGTCTCTCTTTTAAATGAGTCCTTGAGGCTCAATGGGATTAACCTGAAGAAATAAAGGTTGAATGAGAAAAAAGTGAAAAAGATACTAAACTCAGCCAAGGAGAAATAAAATGCAACATAAAGGAAATAAAGCTCTGCTAGAGGTGGCAGCCCCCCCCCCAAATGCATATTGTAATGTTGAAGGCAATTAAAACTAGTTTCTTGTAGAACTTTTAGTTTAAGTTTATTTCATTTTACAAAATGTGATACAACAAATGACAAGCAAATAAAAAGAATAAAAAATATATAAGGTGTAAAATGAAAAGGTAGCAGATGAAGAAAATATATATATATATTTTTTTTCCATATCAGATTTGACCTTCATCCGGTGACGGATGAGAGAGGCCGCGCTGAAGAACATGTCATGTGTTTGAATATGCAGCAGCTTTACATTCTCTACCCCTCCTCTGGATGACTGTGTATACATTATCACGTTGTATTGGTGAGAACTGGTGCAATGTTAATAAAAGCTCTTGTATCTTGTATCTTGTATCTTATATTAAATCTGCTCCTATCTATCTAATACAAACTAATTGCTCTCTAATAACAAAATAAGTAAATAACTCGTTTAACCAACAATATATGGATTACTCAGTTACATTCAATCATATTTGTTTAACAATTCAACTTTGACAATTTTCTTAAATACAGAAATTGATTTAGCTTCTTTAAATACTGGCATTAAATTATTCCACAATGTTACGCCTTGTATTACTGTAGTTCTTCCCTTCAAACTTGTTCTGAACTGTGGTTTAACAAACACATCTTTACCCTTAAGATTGTAACAGCTTGTTCTTTTCACAAAAAACCTTTGAATATTTGATGGTAGTATATTATTATGAGCTCTATACATAAGTAACAAAATGTTGTAATCAACCAAATCATAGAATTTCAGTAGCTTCATTTGAGAAAATAATACACCAGAAGGGTGACAATAATGATTTCTGGTTATAATTCTCACAATCTTTTTTTGCATAATAAAAATAGGCATTGTATTGCTTTTGCATGCTTTTCCCCATACACTTACACAGTAAATCAAATGTGGCACAATCAATGAATTATATAACAGATACAAGGATTTATCATTTAGTAGATATCGAACCCTATAAAAAACTGCAATTGATTTAGCTATTTTTGTTTTAACTAAATTTATATGTTGTTTCCAAGATAAATTATCATCAATAATAACACCCAAGAATTTTACCTCATTGACTCTGCATATTTCTGAATCATCGATAAAAAATGGAATGTCAATTGATTTATTTTTATTGCTAAATATCATGTAGTATGTTTTATCCAAATTTAATGATAATTTGTTGAGTCTAAACCAGTTTTGAATCTTTACAAACTCCTTCATTAATAAATCCATTAATTGTTCAATAGTGTCTCCAGAACAAAAAAAAGTTGTGTCGTCTGCGAACAAAACACATTTGATGACCCCAGACACTTTAACCAGATCGTTAATATATAAAAGGAAAAGTTTCGGACCGAGTATTGATCCCTGTGGAACACCACATGTAACAGTACAGTGATTTGATTTTACGTCATCCAACTGGACATATTGTTTCCTATTTTTTAAGTAACTGCATAGCCATTGTAAGGCTAATCCTCTTATTCCATATTTTTGTAATTTATTAAGGAGAATACTATGATTAACGGTGTCAAAGGCTTTTTTTAAATCAACAAAAACACTTACACAATATTTTTTTTGGTCAACAGCAGTAATTACTTGTTCAACAAAATCCATAAGTGCCATTGATGTTGAATGACCAGATCTAAAACCATACTGAGTATCTGTTAGAATGTTGTGTTTTTCAATGAATTTGTCTAATCGAATGTTGAATAGTTTCTCCAAGATTTTTGAGAACTGTGGTAATAGGGATATCGGTCTATAATTATTAAACACACCTTTGTCACCGGTTTTGAAAAATGGAACCACTTTAGCCACCTTCATTCTATCAGGAAATACACCAGTTGTAAATGATAAATTACAAATGTAAGTGAACGGCTCAATCACATGACACATTATGCTCTTCACAAACGACATATCCATATCCATACAATCTTTTGATTTTTTTCTGTAAAGTTTTTAACTACTTTCAGTATTTCGTCTTTATCAGATCCATTCAAAAACATACTGTCTAAACAGCCATTGATTAAATAGTTTACATTGTTGTTCACCATTGGAATTGTGGCTGCAAGGTTAGTTCCGACGTTCACAAAATACTGATTAAAGCCGTTAACAATTTCTTTTTTATCATTTGTTTCCATGTTATTTATTGTAAAGTTATGTGAAATACCCGAGTTTACTTTGTGTTTATTTAACACTCCATTCACAACTTTCCACGTCTCTCTCATATCCCCATTACATTTATTCAACAGTTCATTGTAATATTCTTTCTTGTGTTTTCTTATAATGCCAACCAATTTATTTTTGTATTTTTTGTACTTTTCTTCAGCTTCCTTTGTTCTACATTTTAAGAAGCATGAGTACAAATAATTTTTTTTACACGCGTTTCTCAATCCTCTTGTCATCCAGTGTTGCTCTAGATGATTCTTTTTTGTGTAAGTTTTTACTACACAGTTTTTTTATATAATGTGTCCAGAATATTCATAAACACGTCATATGCTTTGTTTACATCTTCAACATATACACTTTCCCAGCTTTGATTTGCTAGATCATCCTTTAATTTATCTAATGCTTTCTTTGACGTATTTATTTTTGTAGTTTTCTCATTTGCAAATGTTTCTGTAACAGTTTGATACTTCTCATAAAATGTAAAGATTGGTAGATGATCACTAAGATCACTCGTTAGAATTCCACCAAACACATCCCCATTTGTCGTATTTGTAAAAATATTATCTATTATTGTTGCGCTATGGGTTGTGATTCTAGTAGGCTTCGTTATCAATGGATAAAGATTAAGGGATTGCATTGATTCAATAAATGAATTAATATTGATGGAGTCTTTTTTTTTCTAAATCTATATTAAAGTCACCACATAAAAAAATGTTTTATTACAATTCTTATTTAATAGTTCTACTATCTTATCTGAAAATAAATCAATGTATAAACCAGGTGGTCGGTACACACAACTTACTACAATATTTATTTCATTATTATTTAAAACTTCAATAGTTATCATCTCAATTATATTTTCCTCAATTATTGACATTTCCTTGCTTAGTTTACAGTTTATTGTTTTGTGTACAAATAGCGCTACACCACCTCCTCTTTTGTTCATTCTGTTCATCGTGTAAAATTCATATCCATTGATGTGGACATTATCTATCTTATCATTGTTTAACCATGTTTCTGTCAAAGCTATTATTGAGAATGTTCTGTTCAATTGCAATAAATAATCAGTTATTTTTGAAAAATTAGCATTAATGCTCCTAATATTGAAATGAATTAATGATAAACCAGTTTTTGTTTGAGTGATGTCGTTAAATTGTAGTTCATTGTAGCAGTCACACTCTTCGATAACCGGAAAGAATCCTGGATCAATTAAATCATCAAGGTTATATATTTTTGGGTCTAACTCAGTAGTATCAGTCATAGTCGTAAACTTTCGTCTAATTGACTACTGGATACTACTTAATATAACCTGATGACTTGGTTTTATAGTTATCTAAATTTGTTTTAATCTTTCCAAGTCCTTCATGTCTAGTACTTTTGTCGGTTGCGAATTTTCCTGAAATTTTATCCATACAAATCCATTTCTTGTCCATGTTGATGTAATTTTTTTCTGGTGTCTCAGTAACCTTGCTTCCTTTGCAATTGTGGCATTCTTTTTCGTCAGATGTTCATTAATATATACCTTTGTACCAGTAAGTTTTTTTGCTTGAAATAACACTTTATTCCTCAATTTCCTACTAATAAACCTGACCACTACGTTTGGTTTATTTTTGTCCAATCCAGGAAGGGTGTAACAAGTTGACAGATCCTCTTGTTCGATGTTGAAGTCTTTTTCTTGGAGATAGGATACAACCTGTTCCTCCAAGCTTTGCAAATCCTGCTGAGAAGCATCTTCAGGTGTGTTAGGACCCTTTAGAGCTTTAGAATAGAATTTAGGTTTTATTTTCAAACCAGATATAAGCAGGTTCTCTTGTCTGTTATTTCTTTCCATGTCATCCATCCTTTTCTCAAGTTCAGATATTTTTTTGTCCTTTTCATTAATTTGAAGTTTTAGGAGTTTCACCTCTTCAATTAATCCAATTATCTGCTCTTGTTTTGATTCCATCTTGGTTACTGCTGAATTGAGAAAGTCCAATGATCTTTTAATGTCCTCCATGTCTTGATCACTATGTTCGTTCAAGTTTTCCAGTTTTGTACGTCTATTTTTATTTGCCATGATGAATGTACAGTACTCACGCTCAGGAAATGTTCTTCAGCTGGCCGTGTGAGGCCTGCTCCAAATCTGATGTGTGGTTGCCCTCTGGTGGCATACGGCAGATATTGCAGCCAATTCGATGTCAAAAAATAAAAAAGGAGGAAAAAGGAGAAGCAAAAGATCCACTCGGCCCCAGTGGATCGTAGAATTCCACCAACCAGCGGACCAAAAGCCTTTGCGTCGCCCTCCACGGATAGTTTTCACCAGGGCTGAGCCGACAGTGAACTTTTTTCACAGCCGACAGGATCGTCCACAGTTAGGAAGGCCGACACTGTGGCTAGCCCACGGCTAGCGAGCTCCTTTGCCACCCAATTCGAGGGTCCAGGCCCAGTCTCGTCACCGCCGCACCCAGCAATCGCTGCGCTCAGGTCCTACCCAAGGACCGGCTCCAACAATATGCTGGTCTTCACGGTCCACTCCGCAGTCTGGAGTCTCCTCAGTAGTGAGCAGTCCTTAGGATCGGGGAAAAGGCGTCCTGTCCAACAATTAAAATTAACAGGTAAGTTGATACTCCCTGTATAGAGTTCTTCACTTATAGAGTTAATCAGGGAACTAATTATCAGATAGCTCCGAAAACTCCCTCGAGTTGCTCTTTAAAACAAGACAAAACCACAGACACATAATAACTTGGTGACTTACTTACAGTTCTGAGGTGACTTACTAATGCCTAGTCCCCACTGCACAACGGAAACGCGCCTGCCGCCCCCTTTTGGCCGTTTGACAGGGTCCCACTGCAACTGAAGAGCGTCTGATGACGTACACTAGGGGGTGGCAGAGGGAGGGGGAGTAGCTCGTTTTCCGGGTTCATTTGTTGTGTTAATTGCACCTCCGACGGTCTTCGATGAGATTAAAACTTTTTTTTATGTTTGGGGTGATCTACACTGGAGAGGACAGCAGCATGTCAGCAGCAACTGTAAAAATGCCACGTTTCTTACCGGAGTTTGGGTCCAATTCATGGAGGCTGGATCCGGTAAGTTTAAAAAGTAAAAAAAAAAGTCCCGTTGTGGTTGTGTAATCAGATAGTAGAGGCTCTCCCCACTGTTTGCTGGACGCATCGAGCAGCCAGAGATGGAATTTTATGGCGTTGGCAGTTCGACGCCGACGCGCGCGTGCGTGTGCAGGCTGCGGCCGCGCCGCTTCGATCAATCTAATCGCGTCGCTTCCTGGTTCGCCGTGACTCGACGCGTCTCCTCAATAGACTTTGAATGTAAACCGGCCGCTTCAGCCGCCCGAAACCGGGGGCAGTGGGTACCAGGCATTACAGTTCTGACCATGTATGTGAATTTGTACGTGAACTTAGTGCCTTTATTAAACGCTTCACAACAGACACAAACTACAATACACAGAGAGCATGTTTTCCTTCAGCCTCTTCCTCATAATCATCATCATCACCCCTTCTCCCCTTTTCCTCTTCATTTCTTATCCTGCAGCTCCACCTAGTGGTGTGAGCACCACACAACACACCACATATGTGCTGTAATCTGTTTTTAATTGTGCTTGCTGGTAGAGTTTTTTGATGTCTCAAATTGTGTCCTAATAGACAAGATGTGAAAGATCTTTTTTGTAATACCACTATCTACCCTCATGGTTCTTCCCCCCTTTTTATATCTAAGATTATTATTCTGATAAAGAATAAGGTGGCCGCGCTGATAAAATTAGCTGCAGCTTCGTACACTTAGCTCATCTTTCGGGCAACTGTGCGTACATGTTCTCGGTAATAAAGCTTATTCTGTTTCTGATTCTGAAAATGAGGGAAAGATGACAAAAACAACTGGAAGAAGAAAGAAAAGGTTGATGGTTTTATAGAATTCAACAACAAACAGGAGAAATGAGGAGATCTGAAAGAAACAGGAGGAAACATCACATCACGTCTCAGATTTGGACACACAAGATTGAACAGAACATTATTCATAACAGGGAAGCATCATAAATGTGACTACTGTGGAGAAGATGAGACCATAGAACATGAGTTATTGAACTGACAGAAATACAGACATGAAAGAAGTCAACTGATGAACAGTCTCACTGAAATCAAAGAATGATTTGATACAGATGAATTATTGCAGAATTAAAAAAATAATGGTGCTCAGCTTTAATACAATATCTGAAACAGACTTGTTTGTCTGAAAGAATAGTTATTTACCCATGAATTAATATTCATTAATTTGTTTGTTTGTTTGCATTGTTTCAGTCCACCTCCTCACCAGTTTGTGGTGGTAATGCACCAAATTGTTGATTGCCAACGACCAATGTCGTGTAACAGGGTTGTTGTTCAAATAATTTTATCAGAATGCACCATCTTTATAATATTTTTCTTGTTTTGCAGAAAAGTTTATCTAGTATTTATTAGAAATGTTTATTTTAATCTTTGGGGAAACTGTTTCATATTTTCCATGCAATCCAAGTTCCTTTTGTTTGTGTAGTGACGTCGCCCCCTGGTGTTTTTTTTTTTATATTTAATTTTATTTTATTTTTTTATTTATTCATAAAAAAACAAGTACAAAAAAACTTACAATGTCAAACATGGCTCGAGACTTAAGGCATGCATAGCACAAAAGAGAATAAAGGCAGATAAACAAAAAGCCACCTGGTGGTGGCTGCTGGTAAATATGTGGACATGACGTCACCAGCTCGGCCTCTTTTCCCTTCGTGTTGAGAAGCTACTTCGTTGGGGGAAGGGCCTTTGTGGATAACAATGAAATTTTCTAACAGTTGTTCTGAAAAGGGAGAATACTCTATGATTAATTCAATCTAAGAGTTAATCGCTGCTCTGACTTTTGTGTTTGTTTGTTGTGTGTTTGTTTGTTTGTTAAACATTTCTACTTTAAAATTTGTTTCTGTTAATGCTCGAGGCTTAAGAGACATTACTAAACGCAAGGCAGTTTTTCTTTATGTGAAACAGTTTGATTCTGACTTTTGCTTGGTTCAAGAATCACATTCTACTGAAGATGACCACAACTTCTGGAAATCACAATGGGGCGAGGACCTGTGGATGTCGCATGGAAACCATCACTCAGCTGGAACGTTAACCCTGAAGCACAAGTTTAAGGAGAAGGTTATTTACACTATGTCTGACCCAAATGGACATTATGTGTTAACAGTTTTTTGTTACTGCAACCAGTTCTTTTTATTAGGTAATGTTTATGGGTACACTAACACAAGAGAAAACAAAGAATTATTTCAAACACTAAGTACTACCTTTGAAAGTATCAAGGAAAGGTTTACTGATATTAAAATATTACTGGGAGGAGACTTCAACTTCACATTAAATGATGATTTGGACAGATGGCCTAGCAGAAATAAAACCAACTGTTTTTTGAATGATTTTATGAATGAACAAGGTCTTCATGATATCTGGAGAGTTACTAACCCAAATAGTAAAGAATTTACTTGGACAAACAAGGCTGGTTCTTTACGATCCAGAATAGACTTTTGGTTAATATCGGAATCCCTTACTCAATTAATTTGCAAAACAGAAATTATGCCTACTCCATTAACAGACCATAAAGCAATTGTATTAACTTTAAACTTATCTCCTGATAAGCCAACTCAAAGATACCCAGCATACTGGAAACTAAATAGTTCTTTATTACAAAACGAATCTTTAATTGAAATAATAAGAAGAAAAATCTCAGAACATTTTGAGACTGCAGAAGATACAGGGGAATATCAAAAACAATGGGAGCTTTTAAAATATGAGCTGAGAAGATTGTTTATAGAAACAAGTTCTAAACTAAAAAAGGAAAAGAAATCAGATGAAAGTAATCTGATAGCCAAATTAATCTCGCTATCATCCATATTGCCTGAAAATCTATCTGAACAACAGCAAGCAGATCTCCTAACTGCACAACTAAAACTTGATCAATTATATATCAATAAAGCTAAAGGTGCATTTGTACGTTCAAGAGCGAAATGGTTAGAGGAGGGTGAGCAAAATTCTAGCTATTTTTTTAAGTTAGAAAAACAAAGGCAAAATAAAAATAGTATAAATAGACTCTCTTCAAATGGTGATATCATAGAAGATCCAAAAGAACTATCTAAAATGTGTGAGAACTTCTATAAAAAACTATATACCTCAACCATTTCACCTGCTCATATGAATGATTTCTTTAACAATCTAGGTAATATTAAGACAATTGGAGATTTCAAAAAATCAATTTGTGACTCTCCCATTACGCTTACAGAAATCTCAGAGGCTATTAAAAAACTTAAATTAAATAAATCTCCAGGTACTGATGGGCTAACTTCTGAATTTTACAAACTATTCACGGAAGAACTTGCTCCCTTTTTGCTGAATGTTTTTAGAGAAAGTATAGATAAAGAACAATTACCGTCCACTCTATGCCAAGGCTTAATTACACTCATCCCAAAACCACAAAAAGATGTATTAGTTTTAGACAACTGGCGCCCCATCACATTATTAAATAATGATTATAAAATTTTAGCATTATGCTTAGCAAATAAATTGAAAAAAGTACTTCATGATGTTATTGGGGAAACTCAAAATGGTTTTATGGCGGGAAGACACATAATTGATAATATAAGGCTTATCTTAGATTTATTAGACTACGCAGATTTAATATCAGAAAATAGTTTTGTTCTCTTTCTTGACTTCCATAAAGCGTTTGACTCACTGGAACATGATTTTTTATTTAAAACTTTGGATCTGTTCGGTTTTGGTGAGCACTTTAAGAAATCAGTACGCACCCTTTATGCTGGAGGCAATAGCTCAATTAAACTAGCTCATGGAACCTCTGGCAGATTTAATGTTGAGCGTGGAATTAGACAAGGTTGTCCAATTTCTCCATTTTTGTTTCTTCTTCCTATGGAGATTTTAGCACATTTCATTAAAAACAGCTGCATAAAAGGTATTCAGATTGCTGGTAGAGAAATATGTCTGAGCCAACTGGCAGATGACACAACTCTATTTCTAAAAGATTGCTCTCAAGTAAAGTGTGCTGTTGAGCTGCTTGGTGAATTTTCTGCAGCCTCAGGTCTCAACCTTAACTTATCTAAATGTGAGTTACTCCCTATTAAAACATGTCATGACACAGAGATCTCAGGAATCCCAGTAAAACACAAAGTTAAATATCTTGGTATCTATATTATAAAAGAGGAGGACCAAAGATTAAGTGATAACTTTAATCCCCTTGTTACTGTAATTCAAAAAAAAATTCAATTTATGGGTACAGAGAGATTTATCCATCTCCGGTCGTGTATTACTTTCTAAGGCTGAAGGTCTCTCCAGTTTGGTTTATGCGACTTCTGCCCTTGAGGTTCCCAAGGACATCATTTCAAAAGTGGATAAAACATTGTTTGATTTTATTTGGAAAAAAAAGGTTCATCTAATCCGAAAAAATGTTATGATAAATAAGCTGTGCTCTGGTGGGTTTAATGTATTAGACTTACAGACTCTAAACTCCTCCTTTAAAATTAAATGGATCAAAAGATATCTCTTAAATCCAAACTCTTTGTGGAACTTCATTTCAACACATGTATTTGAAGCATTGGGTGGTCTATCTTTTATTTTAAGGTGTAATTACAACATTGACAAAATCCCGATCAAACTCTCCAATTTCCACAAACAGCTGTTTTTGTGCTGGACTCTGGTTCACAAACACAATTTCTCTCCACACAAATACTATATCTGGAATAACAAAGACATTTGTTTTAAACATAAATCTATTTTCTTTAAAAATTGGTTTGACAGAGGAATAGTTCATGTACATCAGTTATTCAACAAAGACGGCAACACTTACTCTTACAGTGAATTTTTAACTACGTATAACTTTCCAGTACTACCAAAAGAATTTGCAATTGTCTTTGATGCAATTCCATCTGGTGTAAAAATGTTGATGTCAAATCCTGTACAAAACAGCACAAACTATTTAACTGAAGAATTATTCATTGGTAACTCTGACCCTTTTTTAAGTGAAAAAACTAATAACAAATGTATTAGAGAATTAATAATTAGAGACAGCATTAGTAAACCTGCTTCTATATTCTTCTGGGATAATTTATTTAATGATATCTGTTGGAAAGATGTTTGGTTGTTACCTAGAAAATACTTTATAACTAATAAGATTCGAGAAGTGTCCCTAAAGATTCTGCATAAATGTTATCCTGTAAACTATATAATCTCCAAGTACCGTCCAAACGTAGACCCAATGTGTTCACTCTGCCACAGCTCTGAGGAGACCATCATCCATCTCTTCTGGGACTGTTCTCATACTCAGGTGTTCTGGAAAGACATTTTCATGTATGTAAATAGAAAGTTAGAAATTGACCTACCATTTGACGCTAAAATTATACTGTTTGGTTTCTTTTGTCCAAATATTTCAAGTAAGAAAGTTTTTGTTGTAAATTTAATACTACTCTTAGCCAAATTTTACATCCACAGCTGTAAATTCTCCTTGCTAAAACCTAGATTTATAGTGTTTTCTAATTATATTTCCTCTTACTTAGCTACTTTAAAGTACTGTACTAATGCCAAAGCTTTAAAAACTAAAACAATCTGTAACGAATTTCTGTTGTAAGCTGCCCAAAACACATTTTTGTTTTTTGTTTATGTGCCTTTATTTTCTTTTGTGCTATGCAGTCTCAAGCCATGTTTGACATTGTAAGATTTTTTTGTACTTGTTTTTTATAATAAAAAATTTAATTAAAAAAAAAAAAACACCAGGGGGCGTCGTCACTACACAAACAAAAGGAACCTGCATGGAAAACGGGATCTAAACAGTTTCCACAAAGATTAAAATAAAAATTTGTTTGTCTTTTCCCAGTATGGTTTGAACACTTCTTGTGTTGGATGCTTCTGTTCAGGACCTTTTACATTTGTCCAGTAGTTTAGAGCCAACTGGTCCATTCTGGTGTTCAGTGCTGGTTCTCCCATTTCTACTAATCTTCATCCTGTATGTGTTGTTTAAAGGCACCTGTAATCATTCTTAATGTCTGATTTGAATGATGTTTCATTTTTCTAAAGTTGTATCTGAAGCTGAGTTATAAACAATACTTCTGTAGTCTAGTACTGGTTTATTTTGTACTTTATTGTAAATACAAAGCAGAACAACAATACAATATAATGACAGTCTCCAGGGGGTTACAAACATCGAGTCAAAGAATTAGAACAACATGTTACACAAATACATTAAAGAGATACATAAAGTACAAGTTTTATGGTTTCATGTTGGTGGACTGTCTAATAGTTTTAATATTTTGTTTGACCTCATTTTCAAAAATGGAAATAAGTGGTTTTTGATTAGTGTAACAGCATTTGTGGATTTGTCTAAATATATAATGAGATTAATGATATAAAATAGTTTCTTTTAGCCGATGGTTGGTCAGCGAAGTCAAATAGCATGTGTTCAAAGCAAAGGGCCAAATGTGGTTCAATAGAAATAGAAGTCAGGATGCAGAGATCTTCACATAATTGAGGGAGAGAAGGAGCAAGAGCAAAATAAGAGAAAACATCTTCAAGGTGACCTTCACAGAAAGAGCAAATTACATTTACTGTACTTGCCGCTGTACATGTTGCACCACCGTTTAAGTCGCATCAGTCCAAAAATGTCTAATAAAGTGGGAAGAAACATAAATAAGTCACATCTATTATGTGTCACCATGGACCACCTGGAAACGTGGGCCGGTGTTGTGCCAAAAATCGATTGGCTGCCAAAAGGCGGCTGTGGGAGCGTGCACGGGAGGACTTTAACAAGAATGTAACAAGATTAACACTTAAAAACAATTATTTGTTTGCTTGAAATTATATCAAAGGTGTGTCTCAGTTGAACTTTTCCTTAATAAATGCTCTATATTGGTCTAATCAGCTGCATTTCAAAAATGGATCCAGATTCATTTGTTGTCCACTGTTGTCGTCACTCCTTGTTAAAATCAGGTCTCTCTTGTAAATGAGTCCCCGAGGCTCAATGGGATCAACCTGTATAAATAAAGGTTGAATGAAAAAGAGCTCATAAATAATAAAAAGAGCCCCGTGTTAAAGGTCCAGAGTGTTCTGACCCACAGGTTGTGGTCGAGTCGTATGAACAATGTGTGTCAGTAAAATATCAGAATAAAAACCCTGATGCATGCTCAATAATCCAGGAATAAAAATCTAAAAAAGCTAAGTCTGGTCCTCTGGACATTCAAAAAAACAAAACAAAGCCAAAAAATTATAGAAACCTTTCGTCCGAAGACTTCCTCAGTCTGAGTTGCTGTATTCAGCTCAGTCTTATAAACAGCACCCTCCCACAGTGGATCAACCAGTTGGCTGATGACAGCTGAAACCAGCTGCTCACATGATCAAGGAGGACCATCAGCCTAACGATGGATCGTTAGAACCCTGATGGTTGTTTGCTATTCACAGAGGGCTGAGTGATACTAGCAATAACAGCATTCTACGAGGGGGACAGTTGAACCTGGAGGCCTCCACCTCTGTTTAATGATGGACGGTTTCTTTTCACAAAGATGGCCTCCTTTACTCCTCTCTCAAACCATTGTTCCTCTCTATCAAGGATGTGAACATCTTCATCCCTGAAAGAGTAACCTCTGACCTGGAGATGAGTGAACCGGGTTACTTTAGTGACTCATTTAGACTGACTCTGATCTATAAAATAACCGTGTTGCTTTAGTGACTCAGAGGACTCTGTTTTGTGGCAAACAGCAAATCTCACCCCTTCTCAGGCGTGAGGCCACCTCGGCTCAAAACAGCTGTTCGAATTGAGAGGGAAAAAATCAGTTTTGCTCAGCCCGGGCTGATGGAAAAGCCCCTTCTTATTTCTCATACAAAAAAAATAAAAAGAGAGTCTCTTCTTCGGGTCTGCTTCTGTCCCCTCTTGGTCAGCTGTAGCACATCTGGAACTTTTTCAGTCATCTTATCAGTTATCAGCGCTATCCTGTCAGTACAGTGGTTACTTATAGATAATCTTTATGGTTACCTCATTTTGAGGTGGTCCCACAAGATCATGCGATCTTTTGTCCATCCTTCTGAGGGAAGGCTTCAGGACCAAACTCCCATACATGTGTATGTGAGTGATTGCAACATCTCCTTATGCATATTAATTTCGGATGATTCATCAGCTCGGTCCGGTTTGAGCTGGAACATTTTGTTTTTCAACTTACAGTTGTTCTGTGCATTACTGTATAAGGAATTGGTTTTTGCTCAGAGCTACTGGAAAGTCCCTTTTGCAATCGTGAGCGGGAACAGATCACAATTCTGAGAAAACTTATTTCATTACTCTTACTACACAGCCATTTCCATGTTAAAACTTAAAACATAGTTAAAACATAACACATTATTCATTACACTTGGGATACAAGGTTACATGATAACTTTTCCCCATCATAATTGCCTTCATAGATTCACCAGTCCTTTAAGCCTACAAGCGGGTGATAGGCATTCCTTTTTGCCTGTGCCTTTTTGCTTCAACTGAGGTGTGTGTGCATCTGTGTGAGTGTGTGTATGCAAGAGGGTTTGTGCGTGTGTATGTGTTTATGTGCAGACATCTGGTTCTGATTTGTCTAAGGCCTGCAGATATTTCTATTGTGATGTCATTTCAGCCTTCTGCTTGTGCATGCTGATGTGTGCTGCTTTTGTGCAGATATTAGACAGTTTGTACTTTGTGAGCTTGTACAGGTAGTCCCCGACTTACGAGCGAGTTCCGTACCTACGGGTTGTTCGTAAGTCGAAAATTCGTAAGTAGGATCACATACAATTTTTTTTTAAATAAATAAATAGATGTACAGTACTGTACAGTTACCAAGCACTTAGCCTATCCTAACACAGTTTTTAGAGATGAAGGAGTGAGTTGAATTGTCTCCCTTTCACATAAAGTGAAAGTAGCTCCCTTTATGTGAATTTATTCAACCTTTATTTAGTCAGGTAAATCTCAATTGAATGGATATATGAATGGAGGCTTAGGGAGGAGGGAGACAATTCAACTCACTCTTTAACTATGTTAGGATAGGCTAAGTGCTTGGTAACTGTACAGTACTGTACATTTATTTATTTATTATTTAAAAAATATATATTTTTAATGCGATGCGCATTAGTAAGTCCGAAACGTCGTAAGTCGGGGCGTCGTAAGTCGAGGACTACCTGTATCTGTGTTCTTATAAGGTCTGGATCCATCAGCAGGCCATGCTTATTGACAGTGGGAATGGTGAAACACCCGCACCTGCTTCAACCCTCATTTGCTCCACTCTGGGCCCTTGAGCAAGGCCCTTAACCCCACCATCTGCTCCTCCAGGAGCCGTAGATAGCAGCTCTGTGTTCCACACAGAAGTCTGTGGTTGCATCAGGAAGGACATCCGGCGTAAAAATAATTATGAAATATACAGCAAATGCCTCCTTCTCAATAACAGGTGGTTTGCCTGTACAGGTAGTCCCCGACTTACGACGGAGTTCCGTTCCTACGTGGCGTCGTAACTCGAATTTCGACGTAAGTCGGAAACCACATACACACTGGCCACCCCATATACACGTACATTTACGGTACTGTACAGTTACCAAGCACTTCACCTATCCTAACATAGTACCCTACATAATTATCAAAAAACACATACCGTATTCGTCGTTGTAAAATACGCTCCTGTGTATAATACGCTTTGTCCAATTATTGGAAATAAACCAGAAAAAAACGTACATAATACGCTTCGGTGTTTAATACGCATCTATTATGCATCACCGCTACGCGACGCATCAGCGCCTCATTTGCCCTGCTTAAAATGGCGGCCACAGAAGCGGGCGAGCACCGAAGGAATTTACAACAAAACACGGTAAAAACTATTGTTTCTTTGCGAGAAAAAATATATTTCTTAGCTGACTTTATAGCAAATGGGCTCCTGAGCTTAACAAAACTAACGAAATGTTCAAATCAGCTGGATTTTAAAAAGTAGTTCGCCGATTATTTTTATGCAGGCGGGTCGGACCGGACGCTTTCTTTCTTTAAATTTAGCTAAATAAACGCTTAAAAATATATATTTCTTAGCTGACTTTATAGCAAACGGGCTCCTGAGCTTAACAAAACTAACGAAATGTTCAAATCAGCTGGATTTAAAAAAGTAGTTCGCCGATTATTTGTATGCAGGCGGGTCGGACCGGACGCTTTCTTTCTTTAAATTTAGCTAAATAAACGCTTAAAAATATATATTTCTTAGCTGACTTTATAGCAAACGGGCTCCTGAGCTTAACAAAACTAACGAAATGTTCAAATCAGCTGGATTTTAAAAAGTAGTTCGCCGATTATTTGTATGCAGGCGGGTCGGACCGGACGCTTTCTTTCTTTAAATTTAGCTAAATAAACGCTTAAAAAATATATTTTCTTAGCTGACTTTATAGCAAACGGGCTCCTGAGCTTAACAAAACTAACGAAATGTTCAAATCAGCTGGATTTAAAATTCCGCGGTGTGGTTTATGAGTTATCTTGCTAAAAAAAAACAGCGAACCTCACAGCTAAATGCAGCTACATCCAGAGCAGGGGGCGGGCAGCGACAGAGTCAGTCCGACCAGAGGAGGCTTTTTTTGACACATGAGCTAGAAATGGTCTGGAAGTGTCTCCCTAGCGGACAAAAGTGGTACTGCACCATTTTTTGCCCAAAATGAAAAACAGCTATATCAGAGCCAAAAATGGGTCTAAAAATATGGGGGAAAATCCATAAATAATATGCTTCGGTGTATAATACGCAGGACATTCAAATGAGCAAAAAAACTGCGTATTATACACAGACGAATACGGTACAGTACATTTGGAGCCATAATGAAGGAAAAAAAATAGTTAATTTCTTACTGGGAGCTGGTGAAGCCTTCCTCCGTCTGTTAGCATGTTAGCTCATTGCACCTCCAAGCTCTGCAGCTTCCTGCTGCTTTATGTGGTCCACAGCGTTTACAGCTAGGTCTGTTAGCATGTTAGCTCATTGCACCTCCGGTCCAGCTCGCTGTTTCTGCCATCTGGTGACATCGTACACCCTTCCACCTCCGTGCACCTTTTGTTTACGACGTAAAACCGCTGTCAGCTCGGTCAATCTGCCATATTCCGTTGTAAAACCGCTGTCAACCTCTGTCCAGTAAGGTCTCCACCTCCACTGCTTTGCTGTTTCTGCCGTGAAACTCGGTCCAGAGTGGGTCTCTCTCTATGTTTTTCTGCTGCATCAAGCTGCTGCTACTTCTACCTTCAAACAGGAAGTACAACCGGAACTGGCTTTTCAAAGTAAAATTTTTCAAAATATATTTTTTAATGAGATGCGTGACGTAACCACGAAACGTCGTAACTCGAGACCGTCGTAACCCGAGGACTACCTGTATTATTACCACTCATGTGGTTTTTAATTTTCAAGTATTTTTAGCAACAATAAAGTTTATAACTTGTCATTTATAACAGCACCCTTCATAATGAGCAAGTTTATTCTCAGTGGTATAACTCCTAAAGGTTGACACTGGAAGGGTGATTTTGCTCTTACTTTGTTAGATTCAAAAGGATGATATTCAAAATAGCTTTTGTCACAGGCGCTCCTTTGTTCAGAATAAAATAACAATTTTTTTCTGCCTTTAAAATTGTTCTTTTGTTGGAATATGTTGGTATTAAAGTATATGAAGACAGAAGATGGTGATTGTGAGGGTAAAATTGTGTGTGTGTGTGTGTGTGTGCACACGTGTGTGTGTGTGTGTGTGTGTGTGTGTGTGTGTGTGTGTTGAAGTAACATTGTCTTTATTGTACATGTGTTTCAGTGGTTCCTGCCTCTGTTTAGAGTTGATTAAGAAGAAGAAGTTCCTCAAGACTGAAGGCCTGATGTTGACCAGCAGGACCCAGAGCCTCTTATCATAAAGTGGAAGAAAAGACCCTTAGACCAGTCTGGTGGGTGACCAACTTAATATGGAGGAGACCAATATCAGGTTTTTGGTCACTACAGTAAAGAGTGAGGAGGATAAAAAAAACTTAACAGGTAGAAACCCAGATTTAAAAATTCACAAAGGCAGTTCGAGCTCTTCAAAGACTGACGTTGATGAGGATGATGAAGAGGATGAAATGACCGATCCTGACTCTCTGCTAAAGAACTCATCAGACTCTGAATCAGAACGTGAAGACAGTATGAAAGACTGGAAGGAGAGCAGGGCTCCTGAATCAGAGGTAAAAACTGTCAACAAATCTTTGAGCTGCTCTGAGTGTGGTAAGCAGTATGTCAGTAACCAGACTCTTCAAAGACACATGACAAGTCATTCAGGAGTGAAGTCTTCAAGATGTCTGCTTAATAAGAAATGTGTTGGAGAGAAGAAAAATGTAGAGTCATGCAGGAAAGTCCAGGCAAGCCCAAAATCAATAAGCTGTGATGACTGTGGCAAAAGATTTACTTCCAAATCACATTTAAACAGACACACGAGAGTCCACACAGGAGACAAGCCATTTCCTTGTGAACTTTGTGGACAAAGTTTTAGTCGGAAGGATAGTTTAAACTCACACATGAGAGTCCACACAGGAGACAACCCGTTTCCGTGTGGAATTTGTGGACATAGATTTAGTCATCATACAAATTTAAACTCACACATGAGAGTCCACACAGGAGAAAAGCCATTTCCTTGTGATCTTTGTGGTCAAAGATTTAGTCAGAAGACACATTTAAGCAGACACATGAGAGTCCACACTGGAGTGGAAACTTTCTACCAGAAAATATTAAAATAATTATTATAGGCCATGAGATGCAACTGGTGTTTTAACAACCAAATAAAATTAATTTTGATTTTGTAAAATATATTCTGTAACAATTTTTGAACAAGTTCCTAATCTATGATTTGCTCCTAATTTCTCAAGAATACTTTAAAAACAAACTAATTAAACCTTAGATCATAATTTGGACTATAGATGTTGGTTCTAAAATACTGGTTCAGTGGTTGTGCAATATGTGGAGAGAACCAACCAACCAATCAAATTGTTTTTTCAAACAGTCAGACCCCATGAAATGTTATTCATGTAATTCCTGAGAGAATTGTTATTTAATCAGTTAGTTACTTGGTTAATTAACAGATTTCTCATGCAGATGAACTAATTGTGTTTTAATTAAGGATGGGGCTGATCCGGTATCAGTATTGGCCTCGGCCTCCTATACCAGCATAATTTACCTATCGGATTTTTCTGATACAATCTGCAGAGATTTCCGATCCATGATGAATGTCTATGTCTGCTGAAACATCTCCACATGTGATTCCCTGCCGGCTGCTCTGCAAGGCAGGGAATCAAACTATGGAATGGATTTTCTGAAGGAAATTCATTTCATAGTTTGAAGCCAGCTAAAATGTGAGTAAATACATGAGGACTGAGAGCAGCACTGTGGCTAACGGCTAACCAACTTTTCATCTTAACATGTCCGCTGTGTGGAAGTATTTTACACTAAACACCACAAGACAGCAACGTGCAATGTCTGCAGAGCCGCTGTACCAAGAGAAGAAAGCTCCGTTGCGACCTACAATACATCAAACTTAATAAACATCTGAAAAAGCACCACATTAAAGAGCACAAGGATTGTTTAACCAGGCACTGTTGTAAAGTTAGTTTTACTTTGGACGTTCGAGCTCCCTGGCTTCAGCGGTGTGTTCCTCTCGTTCAGTCTGAAGCAGGCTGTCTAATATCCGTCAGCTGCGCTCAGTCTGCCCGTCTCGGAGGAGGAGCAGACTGATGCCTCTTACCCACCGCACAACTGCAAACGCTCCTGCCGTCCCCTTTTTGCCGCTGGTCACGGTTCCACTGAACCACTGAACACCGTCTGATGACGTACACTAGGGGGTAGCAGAGGGAGGGGTCTCTGGCTTGTTTTCCGGGTTCAGTTGTTGTTTTAACTGCACCTCCGACGGTCTTCGATGAGATTAAAACTTTTTTTTATGTTTGGGGTGATCTACACTGGAGAGTACAGCAGCCTGTCAGCAGCAACTGTAAAAATGCCACGTTTCTTACCGGAGTTTGGGTCCAATTCCTGGAGGCTGGATCCGGTGAGTTTAAAAAGTCCGAAAAAAGTCCCGTTGTGGTTGTGTAATCAGATAGCGAGGCTCTCCCGACTGTTTGCCGGATGCGTCGAGCCGCCAGAGATCAACATTTGGGACGCGCGCGTGCGTGTGCAGGCTGCCGTCGCGCCGCTTCGATCAGTTGAATCTCGCCGCTTCCTTGTTCCCCGTGACTCCACGCGTCTCCTCCATAGACTTTGAATGTAAACCGATGTTATCCAGCCGCTTCGGCCGCCCGACGCCGGGGGCGGTGGGTAGGAGGCATGAGTGCAGCTGACTGAAATCAGACTGCCTGCTTCACTGCTTGACTGAATATTTGCAGTCAAGATATAGTTTACATTTACCCTCCAGGACATATTTATCAGTACAACAGTAGACAATCATAAAAAAGCATATGAACTGAAAAAAAGAAAATAAAATTATTTAAATTAAAAAATAAATAAACTTAACAAAACATCTACATTATAAAGCGATGTAAAATTCTAAAATCAGGAACATGTCTGTGTTGGTTTTTGCCATGAACTTAGCAGATGTTTGAAGCCATTAATCACTTTAATATCCACTTCTTTAATATCCACTTCAGCATATTGTTTTTATGCTATTAGTGCTTAGTGTATATTTAGTTGATGTTTTCTTAGTTCATATCTTAGACCTTATTACTGTTTTTCTTTTACATTTTGTTGTGGGATGTAACTGGGACCCTGTGTACATAATCTCATTCCACCCCATGTACCACATGTGGTGTGTATGACAGTAAAACTCTATGACTGACTGACTCTGACTTTAAAGCTAGGAATAAAAACATGCTTTGTGTTAGCAGGATTTAATTCTAACTTTGAAACTTATCCAACATTAAAACTTACAAGTTGCGTTTTTGGACATGCATGCTTATGTTTGTACAAATAGTACTTGCCTGTAGAGAGGAGATTATTACAGCCTCATATAAAATCAATAATGATGATTTTATCGGAATAGTATTGGTATCGGTCAACATCCAGATTTAGGTATCGTGATCAGATCAAAAGTTTTTTTTTATTAAAGTGGATCGGTGCATCCCTAGTTTTAATGAAACTAACCCTTACAGTTTAAAAAAAATAAAAAATTATGTAGCGTCCATCCAACCAAGGCCTTATCAGAGACAAAAGTGTCCCTCAAAGACACAGAATGTCCTCAGAGACACTGTGTCTCCTACCCACTTCTTTTGTGTGTGTTAATCTCCCAAGTCAGGATGAGTCTACATCCTGACCACCCCTGGTTCCATTCTGACTATGATAATTAAATCTCTCTGCTAATCAACTCTCTTTTCTGAAAGAGACACCTATGCCCCTTTTCCACTGTTACGGTGTGGTTCAGTTCAGCTCGGGTCAGCTCGTGTGTGGTTGTGTTTCCATTTACACTTCTGTACCCATTCTGTAGGCGGGGTCCAGAATCCAACTCTTCTTACCACCTGGTGGCGGTAGTGCTCCCTTAAGCTATTTACTAACCACCAGTAGAAGAAGAACACCCTAAAGGCTTTTCCACAGGATGTTGTAATTTTTAAACCTGGCTAATAATCCTACCTTATTGCCTTCGCTGCCTGCTTTAAACCCATGTATTTTCCATTTTAGTATAGATTTTTACAATAAAGATGTATTAAAAAAAGCTTCACTTTTATTATTTAGATATGCACAAGGTTCATGTTAAAATTGCAAAACGTCACACTGTGATCTTTGAAACTGCTTTTACAATAAGTTACAGACTTGAAAACTATTTGGTTAAATTTTGTCCTTAAATGTTAAAGGTGTGTATTTCATTCAATTTAAAAACATTATAGTATTACTTATTAATTAGTCAGTTGGTCTGTGAATGCCGTGGGGTCCTCCTAGAAGAGCTGAAGAGGTGGCTGTTGATGTCAGTAACCGCGTTTCCATCTATTTTCAATTCAAATTTTGAGCACATTTTTGAAATTTTGCAAAAATGTAAATAAAAATTAATGCGAATCAGAAGTGTTTCTATCAACTGGCTTGAAGCGCATCCACCAGGCCACGCAAAGCGGCATTACGTCAGACGTCAGCGTCATTACGTCAGACGTCAGCGTTACGCATGTCTACAGTAAACAGGAAGTAGCGGTTGAAAACAGGACCCGACCACACATCTCGTCAAAATGGAGAGAATATTTCAGGTATGTGTTGCTATCGGGCAAGTTGTATTTATTCTGTCATGCCAACTAGTTTTAGCGATGTTACATGTTGTCCGGAGACGAAGTCACGTGACGTAAATGTTTGCTGCGGCAGAACTGAGTCGGAAAATCTGTTTCCATCTCTCGTTTTGCGCATCGGCTCTGATTCGAACAACCCAAAAACCACCTCAAGCGAGCGTATCAACTTTTTTGCGAATTAGAGGAAGTTAATTCGAATCGTGCTGTTTCCATTTAGCTTTTCTGATGCGATACTTCAAAATGCGCATCAAGAAACCTTGATGGAAACATGGCTGGTAAAGCTGCTGCCCCCACGACCTGGAAGCAAGATAATGGATGGATGGATGGATGATGGAGGAGACCATCAAACAGCATGAGTGGTCAGTTCAGTTGAACACCTGCCTGTTTGCTTCAGATCAGCTGTTCAAATCTCTGCAGGTTCAAATAAAAGCTGCACCAGGTCTTTCAGCTGAATCTCTCAGGGGCCACAGTTGGACAGTTGATAACTGAAAACTGTCCTTTCTGAATTTTTGACTGTTTTTGTCTGACTTCATCCTAGAATCAAAAAATGTGTAACGTAATAACAGTTGAGCAGATTCTGGTAATCTTTTCTTAGGATTAATTAAATATCAAATGCAATTGGAAATTCTTCCAGTATGGATTTAAACAAACACTATACACACTTAACATCGTAAAATATGTTTAGGAAATTTAATGTTCAAGGTCACCACTTGAGAAAAAAAAGTTGAATAGGAAAAGTAACAAATGAAAAATTTAGAAAAATAAAAAATACTGCATCCAACTAATGATCAGTGTTGCCAGGTGAGAAATGTAGGATTATCGTACTAGAGACATAAAATTATCGTATTTTGAGGGAAACTATCGTACACCCGTCATAACCAAAATAACAAGTCTATTAATGCGCTGTAGTCATTCTAGTGTTGAATAGTGTCTAACAAGCACTCACAGCTTTGTGGCATCAGTACGGATGAACTAATGAGCCATAGATCTGTAACGAGCACCCCCCCCCCTCTCTTGTTTTGTTTAATGGCGATTGGCAGACCAACTGTAATGTGCATTACCGCCACCTACTGAGCTGGAGTGGGGACAGGAGATAAACAGGAAAAAAAAATAATTATGTAAAATTAATTTAATAACTCGACTAAATTCTCTATTTAGTTTGTATTTTTCAAGAAAATAATTAGATCTTTAACTTTACTGATATCACTACTAAAAAAAATCCCTAATTGTAAATTTAATATTCATTTATTTTTGGAAATGCATTCTTTCTGTTTCGTACCCTGGACATTCCATAAAGACATGTTGAACCGTTTCAGGGAGATTGCTGGTGCACTTGTCACATAGTCCTGTTGCATACTTTCTAATTATTTTAAGAGATTTATTAAGGCCTGTGTGTCCTATTCTATTGTACCACTGGTACATTTTCATTTTTAAATCACTTATTGGTCTGCTGCCTTCATACATCTCCTCCTACATGTCTCTGTGTGTGACATTTTTTTAGTTAAATTTGTTTAAAAAAAAATCTGTATGCCTCTCTTATGATTGTCTATTGTTGTCGCTGTTGTCATTCTTTGTTGAAAACAGGTCTCTCTTGTAAATGAGTTCTCGAGGCTCAATGGGATTAACCTGTCTAAATAAAGGTTGAATGAATTGCGAGTAATTAGAATTAGAAGTTCTACTGTTCAAAAAAATTCTGTGATAATTCAATCATGTTTCCAATCATTTTACAACAAGCTGTTTGGTTTAATACCACTGTAAATCAATGTTGAAAGTTTATTATCAAATTTTATACTTGATTATGTAAAAGCTTTAGTTTCATTTTGCTGTATTTCTTGATTTTATTTTACTTTTTATTACAATAAAGTTTATGATTGTGGAATAGTTTGCATCCTGGTAATAATTTGAGTGGAATGCACTGATTTATTTTCAATAGAACAAAACATCTTCATTTTAATTTGAGACCTAGTTTTGTGAATCTTACATAAATTTACATCAAATTGCTGGTGCCCTGCTACAAGTCCAAATTCTTAGTTTACATGTGTTCAAATGTTCCATAAATCAACCAGAAATGAACCTTTAGATGACAGTTGAACAAACATTTAGTGACCACCATCATTATTATTAGTGTTTTTACATCAAGAATTAATTTAGATTCAATTCTGTAAGACCAACATTTCATTGTTTCAATTCAATTAGTTTTTGCTGTCTAGATAAAGAACCATTAAGAGGGAGGAGTGGGA
>JBBPBX010033048.1:12902-33491 GCA_038048925.1 Garcialebias charrua | reverse complement strand
TTTCTGGTCCCTCCCCACTCAGAGCCATATATGGCTCAGCTCGCTCTTGCTGTCGGTGAAATTCAGCTCTGCTTCCGAATGCTCCGCCTCCACTGCATGTCCTGTCAGCAGCTGCGAAGTTCTGTGATTATATGTTAATAAAACGTTCTAAAAAATAAAATAAAAACATGGAGCGCTGGTCCAGCACACCAGAACACCATGAAATCTGCAGAGCCGCGCGCAGCCACGTTGAACCCGAGTTTAATTCGCTCGTGACAAATTCATCCATTTCCTCAATTCATTCATGGACTCAGCTGCGGAGGATGAAGCGATCACTTGACTTTTGGCAAAAAAACAAAAGAAAAGTCCAGATCAGGGATGAAGAAGGGGAATTTAATACATTTGTGTCACATACAAAACAGTTTTGCATCGCTTTGCAATTATTTCAACGAGAACCTGTGCGGGTCACTGTGGCTTTTTTGAAATTCTTATTTTCCACCTGGAGAAGCAAGGGGACTGTAGTTTTTTTCAGAGATTACTTTGTCTAACATCAGCCTGTCAGGATAGTGACAGAGTGAAGAAATATGTTAAAAATATATTTTTAGACAACTTACACACTACAGAACTGCAGACTGCAGCTTTAATGCGACAGGCCTAACTGTCGATAGCTTCTTCTTCTGTGGATTGCAGAAAGTCGTTATGTTTTGCATTATACTGCGCATGAGCCAAGATATCTCTGCCAGAAACGATCTACTTTTTCTGTTTACACAACAACGGACACCCGTTTTTGAATCATTGCATTCTGGAACCCGTTCTCAAATTGTGCAAGTGTCAGACAAAACATTCGTGTTTTTCGTGTAAATGAACTGTAGAAACACATCAAAATTTTTCAGTTTTCACCAGAAATTGTTTGTGTAAACAGGTCCATAGGCACATTTTTCACAGGTCATCGGCACGGCTGACAGGATACTGTAGATGTACGCATGCGCACATTACAAGATAATACGTCATTAAAAACTAGCTTTAGAAACACAGTTTAAAAGTAATCTAGCAAAGTTAAGTCAGGTCTTCTGGACAGATTCAAAAAATTAAGAACTTTTTAAACATTTGTTTTGCATTTTATTTTTAATTAACATTATATTATAGCGTTCAGTATCTTGCCCAGAGACACTTAACATGTGGCTGTTGGTGGAGTCGAACCCCTAACTCTCCCAGGAGGATGACCACTCTGACCACTCATCCACAGCTGTCCTGAATTATAAAGTGCCAAGTCACAACAGAAGTCGTCTCAGGCACCGTACAAAAGACTTTCCATATTTCATCAAAGCCAACATGTGTACAGATACAATTCAAAGTGTTTTAACCCAGACTCAGTGTAGCTTGATTTTTTGTTTTATGTCATTAGTTTTGTTGTAATTTTTATAATAATAATAATAATAATGAATTCCATTTATAATGCACTTTTCATTAATAAAAATCTCAAAGTGCTAATTTTTCATATTAACTGTATTTTATCTCTTGTAGTTGCGTCCTGCAGTGGTTGAAACAGGGTTTTTTTTGGGGGGGGGGGGCTTTGCTTGGATTATTATTATTAATATTGCCATATTTTCCCCCTGGTGTTGTAATGTAAGTGAAGATAAGATAATTATTTAAAACATGCTCTGACATTGTCCAGGCAGGGTTTGATTCAGCAGCTTTCTTTGGCTTATCTCAATACATTACTTATACAACTCCCTACAAAATGTTTCTGTTTTTAACTTGACAGAAAAGGATGCAAAAGGAATAAAATGTTCTCTCTGAAAAATATTAAAATAAAATAATACGTTCTTTCAAAAACACAAGTGATTTAAGACAAACTGAGTGACTGCTCACTACGCTTGGTTGAAACTGCTACAAGTACAATGTAAATAAATGTAAAATGAGACCTGTTAATGTGAAAAGTTAAAACTATCTGCTTATTCAGCTTATATTGATGGGATTCATAACTGTTACGTTTGTTAAAGTTGCATAAAAAGTGTATTTGCACACTATTAAAATACTCTCTTTTTTCCACAATAAAATGACATTTAAAAAATGAAATTATGCATGATGAGACAGTGCGTGGTGCTATAAATTCCAGAACGCTGTCATCATAAACTACATCCAAAGGATAATTGAACAAGAAAAGAAAAAATTGGAAAGACTTTTTGGTTTTTATAAAACATCCATGACCCTAGAGTAGGTTCATGTGCAAACACAAAGTCCAATTTTTCTGAGAAATAGGGTTTATGTTTGTGAGGTGACTGTACATTGGGTGGGTGACCTCTCAGTCTGCACCAGGTCCGGCAATGTACACAGAGGAGTTTATGTTCTTTTTTTTCCTCTTCAGTCTCAAAATTCACATAAATGAAGCATTGTGTTCGTCAGGTGAAGGACAGACAGTTCCTGATGTCACACCAGTGATGTAAACTGAGCTCTGTGAAACGTCCTATTTGTCATTTTTCTTTGTAAGACTGTCATGATACTTGATAATGTTTCAATAGTGTAAAAAATCTGCCAAAATGTGGATAGTCTTTGCTGGTTCTTGATGGATGCATAGCAAATGTTTCCTCACTGGGCTGCCACTGGGTGGTGAAAGACATTTGCAATGGAGACTGAATGAATGTTTTGCGATGATAGTATTGATTCTTAATTTACTCGCAAGAGTCTCAGAGATGTGACTCACTCAATGTGAAGAGAGCTGCCACGGTGGGTACAAAGCAAGCCAAAACGAGTCCAGAGTAGCTGTCAACAAGAAAATGATGAGTATTAGTACGAATACTGTTTTGCAAACAATGCATAAAAAATTAGGTAGTGAATTTCAAGAACTGGTTGCTGAAAATGTGATCATGTGACCTGCTGGTCTTTGGCCACAAATACCGTATTCTCCGGCCTATAAGTCGCACCTTTTTGCATACATTTCTAAGCCCTGCGACTTATAGGCCGGTGCGACTTATACGTGGATTTTTCGGTTTTTTCACTTTGGTCAAAAAAATGGTCACTTAATTTAACGGTTTTTAACCGTCAAAGTACATTTATCAAGAAAAGTTAAACTGAGACACACTTTTACTGTAATGTCAGCTAACAAGAATATATTTTTTATGCATTTATCTTTAAAGATCAAAGAGATGCAGGTCTGTTTGCTGCACTGCAGGTCTGTTGTTGCTGCGCATGCTCGTTTTGTGCCGTGAGGTGCGACTTATAGGCCGGTGCGACTTATACTGTACGTGGATTTTTCCACCTTATTGGACATAATTGGACTGGTGCGACTTATAGGCCGGTGCGACTTATAGGCCGGAGAATACGGTACTCAAAATTGGGTAAGACTGTGATGAAAATGGGGACATTAGCCATGGCACAGTGGCTCAGTTGGTAAAGCTGTTGCTTCTCAGCCAGACTGATCCCCGGTCAGGAACCTGTCTGGTTCTTTCCGTGCATACGTGGGTTTTCTCCGGGTACTCCAGTTTCCTCCCACAGACCAAAAACATGCATTATTAACTCTAATTTGTTCCTAGGTGTGAGTGAGAGAATGATTTTGTCTCGTTTGTCTCTATGTGTCCCTGTTATGGTCTTGCAACCAGTCCAGGGTGTCCCCCACCTCTCACACAGTGACACTGTTCGATGTGGGCTTCCATGAACCCCGTGACCTGAAAAGGATGAAGCAATTAAAGCTAATGGGTGGATGGATGTAATGAAAATCTGTTTATTATCTCACAACTTTTCTGAAGTTTTGAGTCAAGTTTCTACAGGCACTACTCAGTGAAATACAACTTTAGGAAAGCCATAGACTCCCCAAAATGTAAAAAATGTCTGAAAAGTTTTTGTGGTGGTTTATAATAATAATATTAATAATCATTTTATTTAAAAGCGCCTTTCATGACATCCAAGGACACTTAACAAACCAACACAGTGAATACAGAGCAAACATTATCAGCGACAAATTGAAATATAAAATACATAAAGGATATAAAATTTAGTAAAGTTAATGATAAGCTAGTCTAAAGAGATGTGTTTTCAGGGCAGTCTTGAACAGAGAAAGGGAGGTGGTGTTTCGAAGGTCGGGCGGTAGAGCGTTCCAGAGGTGAGGGGCAGAGCAGGTGAAGGCCCTGCTCCCCATGGTGGAGAGGCGGGCAGAGGGTACATGGAGTTGTAGTGAAGAGGAGGACCTGAGAGAGCGTGATGGGATGGAGATTTGTAGGAGGTCAGATAGATAAGGAGGGGCAAGGTTGTGGATAGCTTTGAACGTGAGGAGTAGAATTTTGAAGATGATGCGTGATTTAACCGGGAGCCAGTGGAGCTGCTGCAGGACAGGAGTGATGTGGTTATAGTAGGAGGTTTGAGTGATGACACGGGCAGCTGAGTTCTGGACCATCTGTAACTTGTGGAGAGATTTGTTGGGGAGGCCGTAGAGAAGGGAGTTGCAGTAGTCAATACGGGAAGTCACAAGACTGTGCACCAGGATGGCTGTGGAGCGGGGTGTGAGAGAAGGACGGAGACGGTTAATATTACGGAGGTGGAAATAGGCAGACCGAGTAATATTGTTGATGTGTGAAGTGAAGGAAAGAGTGGTGTCGAGGATGACACCGAGGCTCTTGACCTGAGGGGAGGGGGATAGCAGAGAGTTGTTAAGGGGGACGAGAAGATGTTCTGATTTTGAAATAGAGTTTTTGGTACCGACGAGAATGACTTCTGTTTTGTTGCTGTTTAGTTGAAGGAAATTGTTAGAAAACCAGTGATTAAGCTCAATGAGACAGTCGGTGAGGATGGAGGGCGGGTGGGTGGAGTTAGGTTTTGATGACAGGTAGAGCTGCGTGTCATCAGCATAACAGTGGAAATGGATGCCATGTTTGCGGAAGATGTGGCCTAGAGGAAGGAGGTAAATGATGAAGAGGAGGGGTCCGAGAACAGAGCCTTGGGGGACACCCGTGGAGACAGGGGAAGACTGGGAACGGAAGGATTTAAGCTGAATGAATTGAGTGCGGTCAATTACCATAGTCCCAGTTTATTGAGGTCCTGGACGGAGCATGGGGGCATGTCCTGGCAGCATATTCCTGACACAGTGGCTGTGCACACCCTCATGACTTGGTTGTTGAGAATTTGAAGCAGGATTGATGTCTTGGCTATGACCCAAGCATGCCCACACACATTATGATAACGTTGAACTAGCATCACCTGATCTTCTAGGTCAAGGGTCTGCAACCTGCAGCTTTGGAGCCACATGTGGCTCTTTGGTCCCTCTGCAGCTGCTTTTTCAAGCTTTGACCAAAATTGACATGAAACTGAATTTTATTGGTTATTATAACAACAACTAAAAGGGCTAGTTTTAGCAGTTTTCCTGTAATATATTTTGCAAATATATGAATACTAGAAACATCACAAGGAGTAATAAATACTCACTTTCACTTTATGCTTTATTTCTTCAAAGTAGGATATGTACCATATTTTCCGGCATATAAGTTGCAATTTTTTGCATAAATTTGTCAGTCCTGCAACTTATACGCTGAAGCGACTTATATATGGTTGTTTTTTTTTCTATATTCGTAACACAATTTTTGACTGACGCTTTAAATTCCTAAGAACTGTAACAGCAAGTCCTCCCGTGTGCGCTTGCTTTACTCAGTGCATGTGGAGGAACGCTGGAGAGTTAGCGGCTCCGGCTGCAATGGATGGATGGATGGATGGAAGGATGGATGGATGGTGCTTAGCAGCCCAGGCAAAATAAAGCTGTTTGGACCATTAAATAAAGATGACGAGTCAGTGGTGACGCATAATAAATGCGACTTTTATGCCGAAGCGACTTATACGCCGGAAAATATGGTAATTTACCTACTTTTTTTTTATCACATAAGAATGCATAGTTTATTGTTTTAGTTTTTAGAAACTGGACAAAAACTATATTATTTTTTTCCTTCTTTACAAGACTCTCATCTTTTATTTTGTCTTAGAGTGTAAAAATATCAATAAACGTTAAAAATCATCAGATATTTTTAGTTTTGTAAAATCACCCCTACTGTCCAGAAAAGCGCCCTCCAACACACTTCAAGTGGTCTGTGAGGCTCCAGTTGAGAATCCCAGTTGTAGCAGGTATTGTGGCTCCGGCCACGTTTAATTTAGTGAACAAAGGGGAAGAAATGGCTCTTTTGATCGTAAAGGTTGCAGACCCCTGTTCTAGTAGTTTGCACCAAAAGAGTTGTCCCAGCGTGACGCTTGGTGTGAGGTGTAATTGTAGATGTATGTAGTAGTACTGTTGTGGTAACATGTTGCTGATGTAGAGTATGGTCAGCAGCATTTAGTCCCAGAGACCTTACTCTGCAAGCACTGAGCACAGTCATGTTTGCTCTTATGCCAAAAAAGGTGTTTTAAATGTTCTGTGATTCAGCCGCATTAATAGGTATAGGAGGGAAGCATCATGGAGCTGTGGTTAGATCTGTAGCCTCACAAAAAAAGGTTACAGGTTCAACTCCTTCCAGGGCCTTTATATGTTGAGTTTGCATGCTCTCCATATTCATGTGTGGCTTTTCTCTGGATACTCAGGTTTCTTCCCACTAACCACATGAATGTTAAGTTAATTAGTAACTCTAAATTGTCCCTAGGTGTGAGTGAGAGAGTGAATGGTTGTTTGTTGTTGTGGCTCTGTAATGGACTGGAGACCTGTCCAGTGTGTTCTTCGCCATTTTCCCAATGAATACTGGAGACAAACCAGCTCCACCATGACTCAATGAAAAATCAAGAGAAACTGGATGAATGGATGGCAGTCATGGAGACCACGTGGTGGCATCATCCAGTGTGAAGGATGTTATACTTCAAAAGAAGCTCAGTTTTATTGGTTTATCTAAAGTGGAATATAAAACCACAAAGCAAAGGTATTTAATAACTTTTTTTATTTTTTCACATTCTAATCTGCTCCACTGATACTGATACAAAATAAAGTAACAGTTAATAAATAAGGGAAAAGGTGTAAAAGAACAATAGACAGAAAAAAATGGAATAAAAAAGGAAACTAAACACAATATTAAATCAACTCTCCAGTCCTTTATAAATAATAAATCAAATGTCAAGGTGGCCATGTTTGTTCAGTCTCTATCTAGACGAGAAGCTGTTGTGTTCAGATCTAATCTGAAACTGAGGAAATACCTAAGGGATTGTGGCTCAGAATGAGAAACCGCTGAATGACAACAAATGTCACAGAGAGCCTTTGCAGAAAAAAACAGTGATCATTGTGGCCTTTCTGTGTACAGAAACAGAACAGACCATTCTGGATCTGCACTGCAGAATGTGCTTAGAAAGATCCACCTGTTCATATTTCTGTTTTCCCTCAAGTGCTTTTTGAGATAAAACTTTTAACCCACTCAAACATCTGCCTAGTTAGTACTGTACAAGCATTTTTGTACTTTTTCTGCTCTCCTTATATCAATCCTGTTCTATTGGTTCGGTCACGCCTGTTAAAATCTGTAATATTGTAAATTACTCATATTCAGAGACTAAATGTAATGAATTACATTTACTTGCACTACTGTGTACAGGTAATCCCCGACTTACGAGCGCATCGCCATACGAGGTTCCGGACTTACGAGCTCACAAACGAACAGTAAATTTGTACATGCACTTTTATGTGTTTTTAGATGAAAGTGTGTTAGCTAACCGTTTGGAAACAAGTTTCTGAGCATGTTTATGAACTAGTATGAACGTTTGTGATGAAAAACGAGCGTTCATAGTAGCGCTAGCATAAATTTTCAGACTTACGACCGAAAATCCGGACTTACGAGCAACACGTGTTTCGGGTTCCGACATACGAGATTTCGTGTTACGAGATAGTCGTAGGAACGGAACTCGCTCGTAAGTCGGGGATTATCTGTATATGTTTTAAGTCTTGGTGGTTAATGTGGTCTTGTATCTGAAGGTAGCAGATCTGAGCCAAGGTCGAGTCAGGAAGGACATCCAACATATAAGTGTTACCAAAACTTTCGTGCAAGTTTGATCTCTGGGAGACCCCTGCAGAAGGTAGCAGCCAAAAGAAAACAATAGATGAAATTGAGAAATAATTTGTGCACTTGGTTCTTTTTAAAGTAATTATTTAGATCTGTACTTTTATTATACAGTTTTTTTCACATATTGAAACGATTTAACCTAAAATTAGAATCTATAGGTTAAATATTTTTATTTAGATTTCACAAGTCAAACAATATTACTGATTAAACACTGAATTGTGGTACATTTTGAAAATTAAAACACCAACATTTAATCAGCGTTTACTTGTGAAGCACTGACTAACTTTAGCAATTGTGGAATTTTTGGTTTTGTGTTGTTTTGACACACCTTTTAAAATGTTACTATACCTTGAATAACTGTCATAAGTCAGATTTTTCTATCTGGGATCTCATTAAGAAAATAATCAGTGAAGAAACAGAGCTTCTTACTAACAGTTTGAACACAAACTGAGCTCAGTTCTCATTACAGTACAATGATGGTCCAACCAATATCCGCATAATAGTCCAAATAATCCCTGCCAGATTAAACTCTGATATGGTTTGGCCTAGGCCAGAGTACACCTCAGAAAAGAAGGTTCTCTAAAAGCTGCCTGCCAAATATCTTGAAGGCCTGTCATGACAAAAATAACGTCTGGTGACCATTTTGGCAAAGATAAAACATTAGCCCAAATCGTTGACCATTAATACTGGAAGGGAATGTACAACAACGTTTGCCAACATGTCAAAATTGTTTTGACATAAATCCCCAGTTTAACAAGGACGCTCCAACACTCTGCAGTATACCATTGTGCAGATAAGTATGGAGTTTAGTTGGTATTATGACCGTTCTCTTTCAGGAAACTTCAAATGGCAACAAATATTCAGTACTTCCACTGATCAATTGTCTATGTAGACTGAAATAATACAAAGTAGGTGTGCCATAGCACATTAGTTGAGTAGCGAGATATCCATACAAAAGTCAGTGACTCCATGGATTAGTTGACCTATCCCGCAAGCTTTAATTTGCGGTCAATGACAGAACATGCAGTTTATCCTCACAAGCATGATCATTTTTATATTATCAGTTTCATTTTGAACATTTATATTGCAAAAAGGACTAGTCATAGAAGTTGAAGTTTCAGGATGTTATTGTAGGATTGTTACTTTCGCGTTCACTAATCACACTTTGCAGCTTCCTGAGTGGCAGAGCGGCATTAGTGATCACCAGCTGTTCTTGATTCAGGCAGACGAGACCCGGTATTTAAGGCCATGTGTTCCTGTTTCTTACTGCTGGAACTTTTCATGTCATTTGTTTCTGGTTCCTCTTCTTTGAGACCCTATACCAGACTGCACAGATGTATGAAACACTGCAGATAGCCACTGAAAACTGCAAGAACTGGACAAACCAGAATAAACGAAGCAAGCTACTTCTTGGACAATAAATGGTAAATGGAGCTTATTTATATAGCGCTTTCTAGCCCCACTGTGAGGAGCCCCAAAGCGCTTTACAATACCAGCCATCCACCCATTCATTCACACATTCATACACCGGTAGTGGTAGCCTGCCTTGCAAGGCGCCATAAAGACCTACCGGGAGCAACTCGGGGTTAAGTGTCTTGCCCAGGGACACAACGACACATGGTGGGTGGACGCGGGATTCGAACCTCCAACCTTCTGATCGTGGGTCGACTGCCATTACCACTGTGCCACGGCCGCCCAATACAGTATTCTGTTGCACCTTAGTAATTTTTCCATGATGAGTTTACAATTTATTAATGAGTTTTGTTTGTTTAGTTAATGGTGGTCCTTTTGCATTGTGCTAGTACTTTATGCAATCATACAGTAACCCTTTAATTTTATTTTCCTTCCAGGCATTTACAGAAGGCATCACCAACCAGTTGATAGGCTGCTTTGTGGGCTCACTCCAGGCTGACTGTGTTCTAGTGCGGTTGTACGGCAGAATGACAGAGCTCTATGTGAACCGGGATCAAGAGGTGGAGATGTTCCAGGTCTTCCATGCTCATGGCTGTGCTCCTGAGATCTATTGCAGCTTCCAGAATGGCATCTGCTATGAGTTTGTCAGGGGATCAGTGCTGGATGATGAGCTACTCCGACAACCCTCCATCTACAGGTCTCCCCAACAAGAACTATTCAAACTGTTCCTGAAATCATCAGAAGTCATTTGAGCAGAAACTGGGTGAAATGAGTTTGCTCTTTTCAGGGGAAATTTCTTGATTTGCATTGTCACAATTTGTACAAATTATGGAATGGAAATAGACTTGTGTATACAACTGAATGGTTTTCCTTCTCATCCACCTCACTCTGTCTTCTGCATCCTATTTCTTCACTCCAACTACCCCCATGTCCTCTCTAAATACATCCTTGTTTCTACTCCTTGAGCTTCCTCTTTGTCTTTTTTCTGGTATCTGCATTTCTAACATCTTTCTACTAATATACCTACTGTTCCTCCTCTTGGACATTTCTAAACCAGGTGTTTTTCAGATGTGCAACCCTTGAAGTACCTCTATTGATCTCTTTCCTAATCTTATCCAGCCTTGTCACTCCCAAAGAGACTCTCCCCACCCTTAGCTCGGCCACTTCAGTTCTGCCTCCTGTATTTTTGTCAAAGTGGAACAAATCTGCTAAGAACCATCCATTCTATCTGGCCTGAACCCATGTCTTTACCTTTTTGGTAAATGGTAAATGGAGCTTACTTATATAGCACTTTCCAGCCCCCTAGGGGCCCCAAAGCACTTTACAGCACCAGCCATCCACCCATTCATCCACACATTCATACACCGGTAGCGGCAGTCTGCCATGTAAGGCGCCAGCCAGTCCTACCAGGAGCAACTCGGAGTTAAGTTTCTTGCCCAGGGACACAACGACAGTGGGAACTTGGGATTCGAACCTCCAACCTTCCGATCGGAGACGACTGCCATTACCACTACACCATCTCGTCCCCACACTTTTACTTTTACTACACTTCCTGATTTCCAGGACAATTAACCCCAAGTACTTGAAGTCCAGGATCTTTGTGAGCTTTGCAACTTGTAGCCTTACTGTTCCACCTGGCTACTTATCATAGACGCATGCTCTGTATTGCCACATCTGACTTTCATTCATTTTCTTTTAAATGGATACCTCCACCTCTCCAAGTTCATTTTTATTAGTTCTGTTCTCACCATAGATCACAATGTCATCTGCAAACGTCATAGTCCATGGAGATTCTTGCCTGACCACATCTGTTAGTCGGTCCATCACCAGAGCAAACAAGAAGGAGCTCTGAGCTGGTCCTTGATGCAATCCCACCTCCACCTTGAAGCTATCTGTCACTCCTACAGCACATCTCACCATTGTCCTGCTGTCCTCACACATGTCCTGTACCAGTCTAACATACTTATCTGCTACTCCAGATTTTCGCATACAATACCAGAACTCCTCCCTTGACACCCTGTCATATTCATTCAACCTTTATTTGGACAGGTTAATCCCATTGGGCCTCGGGGACTTATTTACAAGAGACCTGATATGCCTTTTTTAAAACAACAGAGACACAAGGGAGTTATTTCTGACCCTTTCTGTACTTCTCCATCAGCATCCTCAATGCAAAGATGGCATCAGTGGTGTTCTTTTTTTTTTTTGGCATAAAACCACACTGCTGCTCAGTCACCTCTCATTTGTTTAGCTTCCACAATTCTTTTCCAGATCTTCGTTGTGTGGCTCATCATCTCAATTCCCCTGTAGTTGCTAGCACTCTGTACATCACCTTTGTTCTTAAAAATGGCCACCAGCACATCTTCTCCATTCAAGCATTTTTCTCACCCTCAAATATGCCATTGAATATTTGAGTCAAAAACTTCACTGCCATCTCTCCAAGAAATGTCCAAACCTCCACTGGTATGTCATCAGGCCCTACTGCCTTCCTCTTTTTCATTCTTTTCAGAGGTTTCCGGACTTCACCCTCACTAATCTTTTCCACTTCCAGGTCCACAGTTTCTATGACTTCTAGTCTTATTTCTCTTTCATTCTTTTGATTCATTAGCTCCTCAAAGTACTCCTTCCATCTTCCCATCACACTCTCCTCACTTGTTAGAACATTGCCATTCCTATATTTGACAAGCTTAACCTGCTGCACATCCTTTCCAGCCTGATTCCTCTCTCACTCCCTTTATGTCTTAAACTTTGCAAAAGATGCTATTAAAATTTACCTTTTGATTTTTATCAAACTTTTCTGCACTAAACTCTGCAACATGGCTAAAAATTTTTGTTAATGAAAAGTGTGCTACAAATTAAACATGTACAGTATTTTAGATTTACAGTAGTTTTGATGCTTTAAAGTAAATATTTGTTTCTTCCCCAAAGATACTGAATAATTTTCTGATCACCAAACATATTTCCACTGTCTCATGATCCAACCTAGATGCTTGAAGTCAAAGAAGTTGCTGCTGTCTCTGGATTATTATTTTTCTTTATCTTTGTAGTAGCCTTTCAAAACTACAAAGTTTTTTTTCGTGCTTCACAAACATTCATTAGTTTTGTCTTGCCCCTATTACAGTATATTTAAAAATTTATTTTGATATACCTGTTTTAGGAATAAATATTATGCATATAAAATTTAGTTAATTTTTTAATTTTTATTTTAAAATACAACACACTAAAAAAACAATCAACAAATGTGACTATACAATATAAGAAATAAAATGAAGGGTGGCAGAATGAAGAGAAAATCTTATTATATCTGCCCCCTATTTCTAACAGTCAGTTCAAACAAAAAAAAATCATCAGCAAGTAACAGAACAAAAAAATAACTCATAATTATCGAATTACAAAACAACACGAGAAAACTAATTCATATATATTTTTGTAATAATCTGGCTTTGATTAAATTCTTAAATGTAAATAATGATTTGGCATTTTTAATTACAGTATCCAAATCGTTCCACAAACCAATTCCCTGGATTGAGGTTGACCAACCCCTCGAGCTGGTTCTGAATTTAGGTTTAACAAAAATATCTTTTCCCTTTTTTCTTTTACACATAGAAATACCAAATAAATGGCAATTTTCTTTTTTAAATTATGCTTTAAATAGTTAATTTTTGCACTTTGTGTACAAAATGGAGAACTCCTTTTTATTTTTGTTCATTCAGAAAGTAAAGTTTTTGTGAAAATTGCCTTTGTACCAAATCATAATTAACACTTGCCTACGAACATCACCTGTTTTAGGTAAGATGTTACCAACTAAACATGTTGTGACTTTTAAGACATATATTGTAGGCCTAAATATGTTTGTTAATGAATCACAAGTTAACAAGTGAAAATCAAAGAAATTAAAATTTTACATACCATCTAAATGCCTTCTGACTCCGGTTTAATTTGATATTCAAACCAAAATATCCTGCCACCAAGTTTTTTCTGAAACAAAGACAATCTAATCTTCTATTAGATGTATTATTTAATTACAAACTAAAGGAAACTGTACCACAAAGTACATATTTATCTGCTGATTTATTTGCTTAATAAATTGCCAATATTTTATGTCATAATGAATAAGTTTCAAAATTATCTGATATTTCAGCAAGTTAATAAAAAGCAACAATATGCAATAAGGATTACATATACCGTATACATAGTTATTCAGTTAGATTATTTTGATGTCAAATTTAAATGACAATCAAATGAGTCAAAATAAATTGTTTATCCTGGTCATGGGGAGTTTTGTGTAAGAAGATTTTATGAATTACTAAAAGTTCATTGACTTTGCGTGGTAAGAAAACAACTTATGTTGATTGTTGGAGGTCAAGTGCACACACTTTATTTGTGCAATTCATGTCTTTTGTGTTGACAAAGGTGTTTCCCTATAACTTTATCTGATTCACTTTTCATGTTGAGTAATGTTTGTTCATGCCCCTATGTCAGTCATCACTCTTAGGTAACAAGTCAGTGTTGTTACTCACAGCACAGGACAGGAGGACACAACACGGCCAGTCAAGGCTGAGCAACCAGGGCCACAAAATGCATTAATCACTCCTCTTGGTCTTATACAATCAGTAGCAAAAACCCACAGCACTTTACATCATTGCTGATATGCTTCAAGAACAAACAAAAAAAACTTTCGGTTGAAAGATCACATATGCAGGAAGCAAAATAAGCATGTTAAATGGAAAGGGAGTTGTGCTCCTGCTCTGATAATGGTTGTTTGTGCAATAACATCGTTGGCTGGAGTCGTCTGAGAAAATGTCTTCTCTCTGCAGATTGATCGCAGCCGAGATGGGAAAAATCCACTCGATCCAGGCAAAACGTGGCTTTCCAGCTGAACCTCTGCTCTGGACTAAAATGTCCCACTTTCTCAAACTGGTAGAGACAAACATAAACACCGGCCCAGCAGAGCACTGGAGCACCAAAAGGTAAATGTAAACCATGAAAAAAAAAATTGTCTCTGAAATCAACACAATCAAAAATACAATAACAATTTTTGTAAAATAATAACTTCTATGGTTTATTGAGATGTGTGACTTACAAAATAAATAGTAATAAATGGGGGTTGAGAAGAACCCAACTGTTTTAATAAACTAAACATAATCAGGCAGAAAGACATGATTATATTAAGCAGAGGATCTGCCAATAAATAGGATAAAACCAACAGTCTAAGTTCTGAAGTAGGTGCTGAATGAAAGATGTGAGCATGGACTAACAATGGGAAACAGATGTGAGAAAAGCCAAGACCAAAGATCACTGAGGAAATCAATAGTTAACAATAACATGACCTGACCTCAGTAAAACTAAAGACCAAACTGAAAAATAAAACAGAAAAATGTCCTGATGCATGCTCAGTAATCCAGGTAGATGCATCAGACGAGGTTGAGTCGGGTCCTCTGGACGGATTATTTTTGTTGAAACCATCTGAAGAACGGCAGCGCAGATTACCCACCCTTTTTGGAGTCTTTAGAGGGGGTATTGGAGGGTGCGCCTCCTGGGGACTCCCTTGTTCTGCTGGGGGACTTCAACGCTCACGTGGGCAATGACAGTGAGACCTGGAGGGGTGTGGTTGGGAGGAACGGCCCCCCTGATCTGAACCCGAGTGGTGTTCTGTTGTTGGACTTCTGTGCTCGTCATGGATTGTCCATAACGAACACCATGTTCAGGCATAAGGGTGTCCATATGTGCTCTTGGCACCAGGACACCCTAGGTCGTAGTTCAATGATCGACTTTGTTGTCGTCTCATCTGATCTGCGGCCGCATGTCCTGGACACTCGGGTGAAGAGAGGGGCGGAGCTGTCAACTGACCACTACCTGGTGGTGAGTTGGCTCCGATGGTGGGGGAGGATGCCGGTCAGACCTGGCAGACCCAAACGTATTGTGAGGGTCTGCTGGGAACGTCTGGCAGAGTCTCCCGTAAGACGGAGCTTTAACTCCCACCTCCGGGAGAGCTTTGAACACGTTCCGAGGGAGGCGGGGGACATTGAGCCCGAGTGGGCCATGTTTCGCGCCTCTATTGTCGAGGCAGCTTATCGGAGTTGTGGCCGCAAGGTTGTTGGTGCCTGTCGTGGTGGCAACCCTCGAACCCGGTGGTGGACACCGGCGGTGAGGGATGCTGTCAAGCTGAAGAAGGAGTCCTATTGGGCCTTTTTGGCCTGTGGGACCCCGGAAGCAGCAGATAGGTACCGGCAGTCCAAGCGGCATGCGGCTCGGGTGGTTGCTGAGGCAAAAACTCGGGCGTGGGAGGAGTTCGGAGAGGCCATGGAGAATGACTTCCGTACGGCTTCGAGGCGATTCTGGTCCACCATCCGGCGTCTCAGGGGGGGAAAGCGGTACGCGACCAACACCATTTATGGTGGGGATGGCGTGCTGTTGACCTCAACTCGGGATGTTGTGAGTCGGTGGGCGGAATACTTCGAAGACCTCCTCAATCCTACTGGCACGTCTTCCACTGAGGAAGCGGAGCCTGGGGACTTTGGATCGGGCTCTCCAATCTCTGGTGCTGAGGTCGCCGAGGTGGTTAAAAAGCTCCGCGGTGGCAAGGCTCCGGGGGTGGATGAGATTCGTCCTGAGTTCCTTAGGGCTCTGGATGTTGTGGGGTTGTGTTGGCTTACGCGACTCTGCAATATCGCGTGGACAT
Source organism: Garcialebias charrua (assembly GCA_038048925.1). Lineage (NCBI taxonomy): Eukaryota > Metazoa > Chordata > Actinopteri > Cyprinodontiformes > Rivulidae > Garcialebias > Garcialebias charrua. Next base: position 17,411 of record JBBPBX010033048.1, on the reverse strand, counting down.
CGGGGGCAGTTCCCTTGGATTGGCAGACTGGGGTGGTGGTTCCCCTATTCAAAAAGGGGGACCGTAGGGTGTGTTCCAACTATAGAGGGATCACACTCTTAAGCCTCCCTGGTAAGGTCTATTCAGGGGTTCTGGAGAGGAGGGTCCGTCGGATAGTCGAACCTTGGATTCAGGAGGAGCAGTGTGGTTTTCGTCCTGGTCGTGGAACACTAGACCAGCTCTACACCCTCAACAGGGTCCTTTATCGTAACTGTTTTCATAAAAATGGGTTGTTGTTGCCCCTGTTTTTTTTGTTGTTTTTTTAAGTCAAGAATCAGGGCAGTTTGTGCTTCTGGTTCTTTATTTTTGTGTTTTGAAGAACAGAGATTTGTCTTTATTACAGACATATCAGAAACATTTTGTTTTGAACACACACGAATGTCACCAGCTTTTCGTAGTCTTTTACAAACAAAGTCTGGATTTAAATGTCTTGGTTCCCGTACCCCGTCGGCGGACAAACCTGCAAAACTATGAAGCGGGCCCGCTTCTTCAGGCCCGCTTCTTCAGGCCCGCTTCTGCCTTCCGTCACGGTTTATCGAGGAAGTCCTCGGCGGAACCGTTTGGCGAGGAACAAACCTGTTCCTGCTCCAGGACTGACTGACCTGAGATGGATCTGCTACGGGTCTCTGCCGCTGCTCCAAGTCGTAAGCTGGTCTTTTCTGCTGGGGCCAGCGTGTGGCTGAGCGGTGTTGAGGCTGCGCGGGTCTGCTCCCGCTGGTGTCTCTGGAAGGGTGGGGATGCGAAAGCCTTTCTCGGCATCACCTCGCACAGTGCTTCAGCCTACTTCCGCTGCCACCGTGTCCTCCATCTGTGGGACGTTGGCGATTCCTGCTGCCTCCATTCCGGCGACGTCGAGGGACTGTGAGAGCCGCAGAAGCATGGGAGCCATGGGTTCAGCCCAGGTGCGAGTAAGCTCCGAGAGAAAATCTGGGAAAATCTGCATCCTGTACCTCGTGGCCGACTGCTGCTTCGCGTAGAAGTAGGTGTCCGCCAACCTCGTAACCTGTTGGCGAGGTAGGGGTTCTGGCCAGGTGATCTGTAGCGTGTCCGTTGCTCTGCGACACAAGTCGAACAAGGCGGCGATGGAAGCGTCTGTCTCTGGCAGAGCTGCCGTCTGGTTTCTTGGGGAATTCTTCATCTTCCCTTTCGTCCTCGTTGTCGGCTTCTTCGTCTGAAATCTCCCCCGAGGCTGTTAGTGAGAGTTCGTCTGCATTCATCAGGCCTTGTGTGTCAAACTCAGCCGTCGAGTCCCCGACGGGTTCCGCCATGTCCATACTGTCCCCCCATTCGACCTGTCCACTGTCCTCCAGATCAATGTTCTCGAGCTCCGGTGTGGGAGTGAGCGCCTCTGTGAGGTTTGGGTCCCGTGATGGTGCGGTGCCCCCCATGGCCTTGGTCACAATGTCCATGCGACGCTTCCTCACATACTCTATCATCTGGCTACAATGCAGACAGGAGTCAGGGGATTCCAGCGCTGTCTTAGCGTGCAACATCCCCAGGCAGACGGGACAGGCCTCGTGGGTTTCTGTCGCCTTGAGAGAGTAGCCACAGCCGTTGGGGCAAGCTCGGGAGCTGGGGCTCACCGGCCTGCTGGTCTTCTTAGCATTTTTTGCTTTTCGCTTCCCTTTCTCAGGCGCCATGGCTGAGAAGGTTGACCTTTTTAGCTGTGCTAATGTCGTCTTAAGACGTCTCCTTCGTCGCGTCGCTTTCGCTTGCTAGCCCGCTACTCATTAGTGGGGTAGCGGTGTGACGCAGTTAGCGCCGTCGAGTGAAACCGTCTGCGAAAAGAGAAGAAAAAACCTTGAGGTTAAATAAAAGATGCTGGACTAGCTTTTGCTAGCCCAGCCACACGCAGGAATTTTCTCTGTGCGCTCAGAGTAGGGAGCAAGCTCACCTCAGATAGAGCGATGTAGCTACAGAGAAGTCCCACGAAGTTCAGGTGTAAGCGAGGTGAAGGGCAAAAAGGAGAATGTAAGATGGGCGCATGTGTCTTTATACCAAGAGTGTGGGGCCTCTGTAGTGACGCTGATGCCCACCTGCCGTAAAGGCGTGATTGTATTACTTCAGGTAACCGCGCGGGGGCGCAATTCCCATAGTCAATGAGTTTCACCGAGTGAACATGACTGATAAGGGAACCACAGTTTTCCTAAATGTGAAACTGAATGCCTTGCTTGGATCAAAGCTTGTACACAACCGCATTTACCAATACCGATACAACTTCTACACCTTGAAGCCTGTCTGTTACACAGTCTTACGTTAGCTGAAGAGATCAATATGCAATGTGTACCATATCTAACATACATTAAATGATTTCATTCTACCTGAAAAGGCTTTTCACTAAACTGTAATCGTGTTAGCCACGCTAGCACCGAGTACAGTGTATCAGGCCTAGGCACACTCAAACATTTGCCAACAACAGAAATCACTGATTTCAAAAGTAACCCTCAAAACCATGAATGCCCGACTTACCCAGCCTTGCAAGAACAATAGGCATCAGTGATCTTGTCCACAGCTGTATTAATGCTGAGGATGTGAGGATCTGTTGTTTTCCTCATCGATCAATAGCATTTCGCTGTGACGCGCACAATGTTGGAGGCATCGCGTAGCTCAAAACAACTTGATGTCGTCCATAAAATCAGTCAATCAATCAATCAGCTTTATTTATATAGCACATTTTAAAAACTGCAGGGTTAGCCAAAGTGCTGTACAGTAAAAGATTACATGAACTTGTTGGTTCTAAACGACTAAACGACTACAGACCTGTGGCTCTCTGTAGTCATGAAAACCTTTGAACGTCTGGTTTTATCCCACCTCAAGTCTATCAGCAATCCCCTCCTGGACCCTCTGCAGTTCGCCTACAGAGCTAACAGGTCTGTAGATGACGCCATAAACCTGGCCCTCCACTTCATCCTGCAGCATCTGGACTCCCCAGGAACCTATGCTAGGATCCTGTTTGTGGACTTCAGCTCTGCATTCAACACCATCCTTCCTGCTTTGCTCCAAGACAAGCTCTCTCTGCTCGGTGTACCTGACGCCACCTGCAGGTGGATCACTGACTTCCTGACAGACCGGAGTCAGCGCGTGCGGCTGGGGAAAGCTGTCTCGGACACTCAGACCATAAGCACAGGTTCACCACAAGGCTGTGTTCTCTCCCCTCTGCTCTTCTCCCTGTACACCAACTGCTGCACCTCCAACCATGACTCCGTAAAACTTATTAAGTTTGCGGACGACACCACCCTCATCGGGCTCATCTCGGATGATGATGAGTCTGCGTACAGGAAAGAGGTGGGTCGGCTGGTGACCTGGTGCAGCAACAACAACCTGGAGCTCAACGCCCAGAAGACAGTGGAGATGATTGTGGACTTCAGGAAAGACAGAGCCCCTCTGCCCCCCATCACCTTTAACAACACCCCCATCATCATTGGGGACTGCTACCGGTTCCTCGGCACCACCATCACCCAGGACCTCAAGTGGGAGCCAACCATCAGCTCCCTCATCAAAAAGGCTCAGCAGAGGATGTACTTCCTGCGACAGCTGAGGAAGGCCAAGCTGCCGGCCAAGCTGATGGTGCAGTTCTACACGGCCATCATCGAGTCCATCCTCAGCGCGTCCATCACAGTGTGGTACGCCGGGGCCACTGTCAGGGACAGACACAGACTGCAGCGCATTGTGCGCTCTGCTGAGAAGGTAATCGGCTGTAGTCTCCCATCTCTCCATGACCTGTACGTCTCCAGGACTGTGAGGCGAGCAGGTCGGATCACAGCTGACCCTTCTCACCCTGCATACGGTCTGTTCGAACCACTCCCCTCAGGCAGGAGGCTTCGGTCAATTGGGACCAGAACCTCCCGCCATAAAAACAGTTTCTTCCCCTCTGCTGTCAGACTTTTGAACACTCATAACCATGTTACCTCATAACTTGCCTTGGTCGCTGTATTTTGTATTTTGATTGGGAATCACTGTATCACTGTATTTTGATTGCACCACTCTAATTGCACTGTTTCTTAGTAGGTTTTGTTCACTGAATATTGTATTGATTGTATTGATGTTTTATGGTTTATGTTTTTTATGTTTTATGTTTCTATATTTTATGCACCTTTATGCCGAAGCAAATTCCTAGTCTGTGAATCCTGTTCATTGACAATGGCGATAATAAACAGAATCTGAATCTGAATCTGGTTCCCTTGTCCATTGTCGTGGCTGATATTTTGTTGAAATCCGGCAGAAATGATACACTAATCGACTCAGAAATACCCTACAGTCAGTCGACGCCATGTTTCCATTGAAACTAAGCTCCGAGAGGCTTTGTTTGTGAGACATGCAGCCATGTGGGGGTATAGGGGGCGTTTCTGGGCAGAGCTGGGTAAGGTCCATTGTATAGCAATACAAAATATCTGTTACCAGGTACTTACTAGTTACTTACCTGGTACATACCACATACTGGGTATGTACCTGGCGCTTACCTGATACTTA
>JBBPBX010033047.1:19531-33491 GCA_038048925.1 Garcialebias charrua | reverse complement strand
TATATATGTATACAGATGTCATGTATACCCACACGTACAGTGGGTGAAATAATTACAGTATTGAACATGTCACCAGTTTAGTAAGAAAAATATTTCTAAAGGTGCTATTGACATGAAATGACCACCTTGTGTTGGCAACAAGACATCCAATCCACACAGGCAAATTAAACAAACATGTCCATAAATTAAGTTATGTGTAATAATGAGAAACGACAGAAGAAAAAAGTATTGAACTCATGAAGAAGGAAAGTCATGACACGTGCTGAAATCTATTAGTAATTAAAAAAAAAAAAACTGACACTTGGTGATAAATAATGTCAGCTGGTTGGGCAGAGGTGCCACACAAGAAACATTTCATGATGGGTAAAACTAACGAGCCGTCTCAAGACCTTCATAACCTTGTTGTTGCAAAACAAACTGATGGTAACGTGTTAAAGAAATATTTCTGAACCACTGAAGGTTCCACTGAGCACTGCTGGGTCCATAACCCAGAAGTGGAACAAACATCATTTCACCACCAACACCAACGGGCCACGACAGGTGCGCCCCCAACATTTCAGACAGACGAGTGAAAAGAATTATCAGAAGAGTTGTCCAAGAGCCAGGAATCACCTGTGGAGAGAATCAGCAGTTACAACTGTTTCGAAGAAAACTAGAAGTAATGCACTCAATCTCCATGGCTTGTGTGCACGCTCGCCACGCAACACTTCACTGCTGAAGGAAAAACACGTTCAAGCACGTTTAAAGTTTGCTCAACAACATTTAGACGAGTCTGTGAAGTTCTGCAAGTGTATGGCATATAGTCTGTCAGATGAGGCCAATACGGAACTCTTTGGATGCCATAACCCATGCCCACCATGTTTGGAGGACAAAATACCAACAGTGACGTTTGGAGGCGGGAACATCATGGTGTGGGGATGTTTTTCAGCATACAACACTGGCAAACTTCATTTCATTGATGGAGGAATGAATGGAAAAACGTACATCTTGATAAAAATCTGCTGCCATCAACCAGGATGACGAAGATGAAACGAGGTGGACATTTCAGCAAGACAATGACCCAAACACAGCCAAACACTCTACTGGTTTCAGTGGAAGAAAATAAAGCTGATCCAATGACCCAGCCAGTCACATGACTCAAATTCAATAGAAAAATCTATGGATGGAATAAAAGGTCATAGAAGGAGCCCACAGGACCAACAGGATTTGAAGAGTGTTTGTGTGGAAGATGGGCCAAAATCACACCTGAGCAATCATGCGACTAGTTTCTCCAAGCAGGTGGCGTCTTGATACTACACCAACAAAAGCTTTTGTACGAAGTAGTAAATACATTTCAGTAAATGTGTTCATCACTTTTCCTTGTGTCATTTCTCATTATTACATATACACATACAAACATGCAAATACAATACATCATACATATATACGAACACAATCCGTACGAAAGAACGAACCATACACGGATTGAACACATATACATATTCTTCTTCTTCTTCTTCTTTCGGCTTTTCCCTTTTCAGGGGTCGCCACAGCGAGTCATCCTCCTCCACCTCACTCTGTCCTCTGCATCCTCTGTCCTCACTCCAACTACCTCCATGTCCTCTCTAACTGCATCCATATATCTCCTCTTTGTCTTTTTCCTGGCAGCTGCATTTCTAACATCCTTCTACCAATATACCCACTGTCCCTCCTCTGGACATGTCCAAACCATCTCAGTCTGGCCTCCCTAACTTTATCTCCCAGTTGTTTAACATGTGCTGTACCTCTGATGATCTCATTCCTGATCTTATCCATCCTTGTCACTCCTAAGGAGAACCTCAGCATCTTCATTTCTGCCACTTCCAGTTCTTTCTCCTGTCTTTTTGTCAATGCCACTGTCTCCAGACCATACAACATAGCTGGTCTCACCACTGTCTTGTAAACTTTTCCTTTGACCTTTGCTGACACCTTTTTGTCACAAATCACTCCTGAAACTTTTCTCCATCCACTCCATCCTGCCATTGAACACATATACATTGAACACATATACATATACACACATGTAAATCAGTAGGTGTATAATACGTATAGGTAAAGCAGCACATGTACACATCTATATGTAAAGTGTGTACAGTATATACATGTAAAGCAATGTGTACAGTACTTGTATTAGCTGTAAGTTTGATGAATACAGATGGAATGAGACTTACTATCCATTCTCCTCCTCATAAGGAGGTGGACTCCCATTGGGCCTGGAGGACATTACTGCTGGATCCAGCGAGTGCTGATCTGGAACAAAAAAAAAAACACCTGTAAGAAGGTTTCCATGTTAGAGGATATGTTAAAATAAAGACCAAGCATTCTTTGAAGACTGTGACTCACCCCTCTGTGCTAGAGTTAAACATGGATTTTATTTTAGGTTGAGTAAACGGTTGAGAGCCAGTGAAACCTAGAAAGCAACGTTATGCGTGAAATATCTCACAAGATGTCTTACTGCTTGAATTATGTGAACGAGGTGCTGAAAATGTTTGTAAAAACATCTTATAATTGACTGGTGCCGTTCCTTAAGACCCATCCAAAGAGGTTATCTGGCCCTGCAGCTTTGTGCGGGTTGATCCTCACAGGTCCAATGAACACCTTCAGCAGAAGCTACAGCACTGATCTTCAGACTCTGGGAGAAGTATTTGTGTCTGTGTGGGATTTCTAGCCTCAAAACGTGCATAGAAACTATAGTTGATCTGGCAGAGAGTTCTGGAAGTACATCTGAGAGGACATGGCTTTTCATCATAATGATGTTAAAACCCTGCCACGAGGAGCGGACCTCCCTAACCTTTGTCAAGTGGCTCTTTTAGTTTCTGTTTATTCAGCCACTTCACTTTCCTGATCCCTCTGGACAAATTTGTCCTTGCCAGTTCATATGGATCCTCCAGATTTAAAAGGATATTCCAGGCCTTCAGTGAGATGGTAGACATACTTCCCTGTTCAGTCACAGTTTCTTGATGGGTTTACCACTGTCACATCGTCTGTACACTTGATGTAGCTGATAACTGTCAGTGTATTCTTGAAGATTTTTGATCACTGTCCTGATTCACCTGGGTCTGTTCTCGTTGGTTGCGGCATTCTTCTCGTTGGTGCGGCATTCTTCTCGTTGGTTGCGGCATTCTTCTCGTTGGTTGCGGCATTCTTCTCGTTGGTTGCGGCATTCTTCTCGTTGGTTGCGGCATTCTTCTCGTTGGTTGCGGCATTCTTCTCGTTGGTTGCGGCATTCTTCTCGTTGGTTGCGGCATTCTTCTCGTTGGTTGCGGCATTCTTCTCGTTGGTTGCGGCATTCTTCTCGTTGGTTGCGGCATTCTTCTCGTTGGTTGCGGCATTCTTCTCGTTGGTTGCGGCATTCTTCTCGTTGGTTGCGGCATTCTTCTCGTTGGTTGCGGCATTCTTCTCGTTGGTTGCGGCATTCTTCTCGTTGGTTGCGGCATTCTTCTCGTTGGTTGCGGCATTCTTCTCGTTGGTTGCGGCATTCTTCTCGTTGGTTGCGGCATTCTTCTCGTTGGTTGCGGCATTCTTCTCGTTGGTTGCGGCATTCTTCTCGTTGGTTGCGGCATTCTTCTCGTTGGTTGCGGCATTCTTCTCGTTGGTTGCGGCATTCTTCTCGTTGGTTGCGGCATTCTTCTCGTTGGTTGCGGCATTCTTCTCGTTGGTTGCGGCATTCTTCTCGTTGGTTGCGGCATTCTTCTCGTTGGTTGCGGCATTCTTCTCGTTGGTTGCGGCATTCTTCTCGTTGGTTGCGGCATTCTTCTCGTTGGTTGCGGCATTCTTCTCGTTGGTTGCAGCATTCTTCTCGTTGGTTGCAGTATTCTTCTCGTTGGTTGCAGTTTTCACATTCTGATAGAATTTAGACTAAACAGATGCCAAATTGCCTGATAAGTCTCCAGCAACTAGGAACACATCGGGGTGCTGTATCTGCTGCTCACTGATGCTGTTAGAGCTTACTGACCCTGCCTGATTCACATCAGCACTTGGTGCACATGAAGGTCTTCTGTAATTAAAGCTGTCAGCTCCGTGGCAGGTCATCTGTATGTGTGTGGTGAACAGTGACTGGAGACCACTGCCGTGCCGCAGCACCAGGATTTATTAGTACTGTATGCACAAACAGACCATCCCCTCGGATTCCGGGCCAGCAAAACCACTGTCGGCTCTGTAACGTTAGCTCCAGCTGGACCACAGCTTCAGTGATGATGCAGCCGTGTCTCTGAGAAGATACGGGCACAGCAGTTCCTCATCCATTGTAAAGAAGTTCTCCACAGACTGATGTGATCCTTTGAATGACCAGGGAGCAAACAAACTGAACAAGTTGTTGCTCGTGTGGGTTCACTCTATAGGTGTTGCATTATTTGTGAAGGGGACGTGTCCCTGCCTCACATTTAACAAATATTCAACATCTGCACATCTGGTTTAAATTACTGGCTGATGTGCTGAATGTTGTTCACTCCAAAAGATAATCAGTTGTCTGTTTCTGAGTTTCACTGACAGTTGACTAGTTCACAAGTTATTTTGCTAACAGAAGAAAACGAAAACGCACGTAGGCCTACGGGAAAAAAACTATTATCATGATTCATTTGTCTCCAGCAGCAATGAACAGTTTCCATTTTTAAAGTGCTGTCACGTTATGTTTACAATTAAATATAAATAAATAAATCCTTCTTTTTATTTAAAAAAGATCCAAACTTGACCTTGAAGCAAGAACGAGATTCAAATCTGACAAAACATTTAACTTGGTAAAAAAAAAAACAGAATGTTTTTACCTTCACCTGCTGCCACCGACCGACTGAACCTGCTGCCGAGCCACACCCTGAACACCAGGCTCCGGTGAGCTAGACCACGCCCCCATTCACATACGTCATGGGGTCATGTGACACTTCCAACCAAACACGGAAACACCTTTTTTTTTTTTTTGAAGAGAGTAATTTACAAAATTGTAAAGGCATATTAACAACCAGTGTTAAACAACTCTCAGCAGCAGGGCAAAGGGAACAAGAATCAATAAACTGGACAAAAACGTAGTACAGTGAATAAAGTGAGCGGAAACTAATAAACTAATTCATCACCACCCAAGATCATCAAATAAAAACTAATTCATCACCACAAGATAATAAAAACCAATTCATCACCAAGATCATCAAATAAAAACTAATTAATCACCACAAGATCATCAAATAAAAACTAATTCATCACCAAGATCATCAAATAAAAACCAATTCATCACCAAGATCATCAAATAAAAACTAATTAATCACCACAAGATCATCAAATAAAAACTAATTCATCAACACTAAGATCATCACATAAAAACCAATTCATCACCAAGATCATCAAATAAAAACCAATTCATCACCACAAGATCATCAAATAAAAACTAATTCATCAACACTAAGATCATCACATAAAAACCAATTCATCACCAAGATCATCAAATAAAAACCAATTCATCACCAAGATCATCAAATAAAAACTAATTAATCACCACAAGATCATCAAATAAAAACTAATTCATCAACACTAAGATCATCACATAAAAACCAATTCATCACCAAGATCATCAAATAAAAACCAATTAATCACCATAAGATAAAAACTAATTAATCACCACAAGATCATCAAATAAAAACTAATTCATCAACACTAAGATCATCACATAAAAACCAATTCATCACCAAGATCATCAAATAAAAACCAATTCATCACCAAGATCATCAAATAAAAACTAATTAATCACCACAAGATCATCAAATAAAAACTAATTCATCAACACTAAGATCATCACATAAAAACCAATTCATCACCAAGATCATCAAATAAAAACCAATTCATCACCAAGATCATCAAATAAAAACTAATTAATCACCACAAGATCATCAAATAAAAACTAATTCATCAACACTAAGATCATCACATAAAAACCAATTCATCACCACAATCATCAAATAAATACTAATTCATCAACACTAAGATCATCACATAAAAACTAATTCATCACCACTAAGATCATCAAATAAAAACTAATTCATCACCACAAGATCATCAAATAAAAACTAATTCATCACCACTAAGATCATCAAATAAAAACTAATTCATCACCACAAGATCATCAAATAAAAACTAATTCATCACCACTAAGATCATCAAATAAAAACTAATTCATCACCACAAGATCATCAAATAAAAACTAATTCATCACCACTAAGATCATCAAATAAAAACTAATTCATCACCACAAGATCATCAAATAAAAACGAATTCATCACCACAAGATCATCAAATAAAAACGAATTCATCACCACAAGATCATCAAATAAAAACTAATTCATCACCACATGATCATCAAATAAAAACTAATTCATCACCACTAAGATCATCAAATAAAAACTAATTCATCAACACTAGATCATCAAATAAAAACCAATTCATCACCACTAAGATCATCACATAAAAAATAATTAATCACCACCAAGATCATCAAATAAAATATAATTAATCACCACCAATTAAAACTAATTCATCACCACCAAGATCATCAAATAAAAACTAATTCATCACCACCAAGATCATCAAATAAAATATAATTATTCACCACCAATTAAAACTAATTCATCACCACCAAGATCATCACATAAAAAACAAATTCATCACCACCAAGATCATCAAATAAAAACTAAATCACCACCATCAAGGTCATTACATAATAACTAATTCATCACCACTAAGATCATCAAATAAAAACCAATTCATTACCACAAGATCATCAAATAAAAACTAATTCATCACCAAAAGATCATCAAATAAAAACTAATTCATCAACACTAGATCATCAAATAAAAACCAATTCATCACCAAGATCATCAAATAAAAACTAATTAATCACCACAAGATCATCAAATAAAAACTAATTCATCAACACTAAGATCATCACATAAAAACTAATTCATCACCACAATCATCAAATAAAAACTAATTCATCAACACTAAGATCATCACATAAAAACTAATTCATCACCACAAGATCATCACATTAAAACTAATTCATCACCACAAGATCATCAAATAAAAACTAATTCATCACCACAAGATCATCAAATAAAAACTAATTCATCACCACTAAGATCATCAAATAAAAACCAATTAATCACCATAAGATCATCAAATAAAAACTAATTCATCAACACTAGATCATCACATAAAAACTAATTCATCACCACTAAGATCAAATAAAAACCAATTCATCACCACAAAATCATCAAATAAAAACTAATTAATCACCACTGAGATCATCAAATAAAAACTAATTCATCACCACAAGATGATCAAATAAAAACTAATTCATCACCACAAGATCATCAAATAAAAACTAATTCATCACCACTAAGATCATCAAATAAAAACTAATTGATCACCACAAGATCATCAAATAAAAACTAATTAATCACCACCAAGATCATCAAATAAAAACTAATTCATCACCACAAGATCATCAAATAAAAACTAATTCATCACCACAAGATCGTCAAATAAAAACTAATTCATCAACACAAGATCATCACATTAAAACAAATTCATCACCATCAAGATCATAAAAAACTAATCACCACCAAGATCATAAAAAAACTAATCACCACCAATTAAAACTAATTCATCACCACCAAGATCATCAAATAAAATATAATTAATCACCACCAATTAAAACTAATTCATCACCACCAAGATCATCAAATAAAAACTAATTCATCACCACCAAGATCATCACATAAAAAACAAATTCATCACCACCAAGATCATCAAATAAAAACTAAATCACCACCATCAAGGTCATTACATAATAACTAATTCATCACCACTAGATCATCAAATAAAAACTAATTAATCACCAAGATCATCAAATAAAACTAATTCATCACCACTAAGATCATCAAATAAAAACTAAATCATCACCACTAAGATCATCAAATAAAAACTAATTCATCACCACTAGATCATCAAATAAAAACCAATTCATCACCACTAAGATCATCAAATAAAAACTAATTCATCACAAGATCATCAAATAAAAACTAATTCATCACCACTAAGATCATCAAATAAAAACTAATTCATCACCATCAAGATCATAAAAAACTAATCACTAGCAAGATCATAAAAAACTAATCACTAGCAAGATCATAAAAAACTAATCACCACCGATTAAAACTAATTCATCACCACCAAGATCATCAAATAAAAACTAATTCATCACCACAAGATCATCAAATAAAAACTAATTCATCACCACTAAGATCATCAAATAAAAACTAATTCATCACCATCAAGATCATAAAAAACTAATCACCACCAAGATCATAAAAAAACTAATCACCACCGATTAAAACTAATTCATCACCACCAAGATCATCAAATAAAACTAATTCATCATCACCATGATCAAATAAAAAATAATCACAACCAATTAAAACTAATTTCTCACCCCCAAGATCATCAAATAAAAACTAATTCATCACCACCAAGATCATCAAAGAAAATATAATTAATCTCCACCAATTAAAACTAATTTATCACCAGCCAGTTTTCTCCAGCATCTCATGAAGGAAGTCATTTTAAAATCCATCCATCCATCCATCCATCCATCTTCTTCCACTTATCCGGGGTCGGGTCGCGGGGGTAGCAGCCTAAGTAGGGAGGCCCAGACTTCCCTCTCCCCAGCCACTTGGAGCAGCTCCTCCGGGGGAATCCCAAGGCGTTCCCAGGCCAGCCGAGAAACATAGTCCCTCCAGCGTGTCCTGGGTCTTCCTCTGGGTCTCCTCCCGGTGGGACATGCCCGGAACACCTCACCAGGGAGGCGTCCAGGAGGCATCCTAACCAGATGCCCGAGCCACCTCAACTGGCTCCTCTCGATGTGGAGAAGCAGCGGCTCTACTCCGAGTCCCTCCCGGATGACTGAGCTTCTCACCCTATCTCTAAGGGAGAGTCCAGACACCCTGCGGAGAAAACTCATTTCAGCCGCTTGTATCCGAGATCTCGTTCTTTCGGTCACAACCCAAAGCTCATGACCATAGATGAGGGTGGGAACGTAGATCGATCGGTAAATTGAGAGCTTTGCCTTTTGACTCAGCTCTCTCTTCACCACGACAGACCGGTACAGCGCCCGCTTCACTGCGGATGCTGCACCTATCCGCCTATCGATCTCACGCTCCAGTTTTCCCTCATTCGTGAACAAGATCCCGAGATACTTAAACTCCTCCACTTGGGGCAGGACCTCCTCCCCGACCCGGAGAGGGCACTCTACCCTCTGTATTTTAAAATCCTGATCAGGTAATAATCTACAAAGATAATTTATTATGTTGGCTTTAAACACAAGCGATAAGTAAAACACTGTTCTTGCTTTTCTCTAAACTTAAAAAACAGAATCTTTGGCAGCTGGGAATAACAATAAATGTAAATTTGTGATTCTGTTCTCAACACAATCATCATTCTGAAGGATTCAGAGTGAAGATCCAACAAAACGGCAAGGTCCAAAGAAAAACTGAGAACGATCTTTAAAAAGCTCCGAGGTTTAAACGATTCAAGTAAACGGAAGAGCTTTGGATTAAAACTATTGCACAGAGCTCTGAGTCTGTGCAATAGTTTTAATCCATTCCAAAGCTCTTCCTTTAGTTGTGGCAGAGCTCTGGTCTGCAGGACGCATCAACAGAAGATGAACAAACAAACATTCAAATGTCAAGGATGATCATCGCATTGTTGAAAACTGTTGTTAGGACTGATCCACGACCAGGACTTCCTGTTGATGAAGGTTGAACTTCCTGTTGATGAAGGTTGAACTTCCTGTTGATGAAGGTTGAACTTCCTGTTGATGAAGGTTGAACTTCCTGTTGATGAAGGTTGAACTTCCTGTTGATGAAGGTTGAACTTCCTGTTGATGAAGGTTGAACTTCCTGTTGATGAAGGTCTTTAATGTTCAGCACGAGCAACAGGGTGATGAAGAGGAGGACAGACAGAAAGACATAATCATCATCATCATCAGTTTTAAAGCTACGAGCTCGTCCTGGTTCAGTCGCTCACAATAAACTGAAGCTGCTTCAAACACATCAAAGCAGAAAAGACGACACACACGTTTTAAGATCAAAGTATAAAATATATTTAATGAAATGATGAGGAACAAAGAAGATCAAAAAACACTAACTGCTACGATACGTTCATCTGAAAACACGTACGTGATTTACAACACAGAGAGGAGACAACCAGGAGAACCTGAGGAGACCATTCATCCACACCAGCTCTACAGAACCTGCAGCTCTACAGAACCTGCAGCTCTACAGAACCTGCAGCTCTACAGAACCTGCAGCTCTACAGAACCTGCAGCTCTACAGAACCTGCAGCTCTACAGAACCTGCAGCTCTACAGAACCTGCAGCTCTACAGAACCTCTCGATCAGCTGAACATGACCTTCAGAACCGGTCTCGACCTTCAGGAAACTTCTCGTGGTCAGATTTCCCTCAGCGGTTCAGATCAAGTCGGGCCTTTCTAACGGGTCCAGACCAAAGGACATGAAGCAGGACCTGGTTTGACTGGGACAGAACCAGCACCTCTGTTGTCCTCCAAGTTGGACTTGGACACAGAAACCTGTTTCCACCTCGGCACATCCAGACCTTTGTGATGTGAACAAGAACCTTGAACCAGGTCCAAGTGGTTCAGACCCATGTCTTCTTGTTTTGGTGAGTCCAGACGGTTCTTCTCGTCCTCAGACGTTCACTACATCGTTGACCTTGTGTTGACCTGCACACGACAATAAACCAAACCTGAAGACGTCCTCATGGTTCACAGCAGGATCTTCTACAGATGTTCATCCGAGTCGTTTCAAAACGAGGACCAGCAGAAACTTACTCAGCTCTTCCACGAGTGGCGAGAGTTTCTCTGAAAGTCCAGACTTGTTGGGACGAGTTCCTCCTCCAGGCTGGACGTCTCAGTGGTCCAGCTCAGGACCGGCTGGACTCACGTCTCATCGTGTCTCTTTCTAACAAGGTGCTGGCAGGAGGTCAACACGACAGAACAGTTGTTTCAGCTGAAATAAAAGTTGTGTTGGTTTTTCAAGAGACGTTCCTTTCAGGTCTCCGTGGGTCAACCTGTCCAGAAGCTTCAGTGTCCAGTCCTGTGACGGCAGAGGACATGAGGTCCAGCCCTGTGACGGCAGAGGACATGAGGTCCAGTCTGTGACAGCAGAGGACATGAGGTCCAGTCTGTGACAGCAGAGGACATGAGGTCCAGTCTGTGACAGCAGAGGACATGAGGTCCAGCCCTGTGACAGCAGAGGACATGAGGTCCAGTCCTGTGACAGCAGAGGACATGAGGTCCAGTCTGTGACAGCAGAGGACATGAGGTCCAGTCTGTGACAGCAGAGGACATGAGGTCCAGTCCTGTGACAGCAGAGGACATGAGGTCCAGTCTGTGACAGCAGAGGACATGAGGTCCAGCCCTGTGACAGCAGAGGACATGAGGTCCAGTCCTGTGACGGCAGAGGACATGAGGTCCAGTCCTGTGACAGCAGAGGACATGAGGTCCAGTCTGTGACGACAGAGGACATGAGGTCCAGTCTGTGACAGCAGAGGACACGAGGTCCAGTCTGTGACGGCAGAGGACACGAGGTCCAGTTTGTGATGGCAGAGGACACGAGGTCCAGTCTGTGACGACAGAGGTCATGAGGTCCAGTCTGTGCCGGCAGAGGACATGAGGTCCAGTCTGTGACGGCAGAGGACACAAGATCCAGTCTGTGACGACAGAGGACACGAGGTCCAGTCTGTGACGGCAGAGGACATGAGGTCCAGCACTGTGACGACAGAGGACATGAGGTCCAGTCTGTGACAGCAGAGGACATGAGGTCCAGCCCTGTGACGACAGAGGACACGAGGTCCAGTCTGTGACGGCAGAGGACATGAGGTCCAGTCTGTGACAACAGAGGACACGAGGTCCAGTCTGTGACGGCAGAGGACACGAGGTCCAGCCCTGTGACGACAGAGGACATGAGGTCCAGTCTGTGACAGCAGAGGACATGAGGTCCAGTCTGTGACAGCAGAGGACATGAGGTCCAGTCTGTGACAGCAGAGGACATGAGGTCCAGCCCTGTGACAGCAGAGGACATGAGGTCCAGCCCTGTGACAGCAGAGGACATGAGGTCCAGCCCTGTGACAGCAGAGGACATGAGGTCCAGCCCTGTGACAGCAGAGGACATGAGGTCCAGCCCTGTGACAGCAGAGGACATGAGGTCCAGCCCTGTGACAGCAGAGGACATGAGGTCCAGCCCTGTGACAGCAGAGGACATGAGGTCCAGCCCTGTGACAGCAGAGGACATGAGGTCCAGTCCTGTGACAGCAGAGGACATGAGGTCCAGTCCTGTGACAGCAGAGGACATGAGGTCCAGTCCTGTGACAGCAGAGGACATGAGGTCCAGTCCTGTGACAGCAGAGGACATGAGGTCCAGTCTGTGACAGCAGAGGACATGAGGTCCAGTCCGGTGACAGTCCTGTGACAGCAGAGGACATGAGGTCCAGTCTGTGACAGCAGAGGACATGAGGTCCAGTCTGTGACAGCAGAGGACATGAGGTCCAGCCCTGTGACGGCAGAGGACATGAGGTCCAGCCCTGTGACAGCAGAGGACATGAGGTCCAGTCTGTGACAGCAGAGGACACGAGGTCCAGTCTGTGACGACAGAGGACATGAGGTCCAGTCTGTGACGGCAGAGGACATGAGGTCCAGTCTGTGACAGCAGAGGACATGAGGTCCAGCTCTGTGACGGCAGAGGACATGAGGTCCAGTCTGTGACAGCAGAGGACATGAGATCCAGTCTGTGACAGCTGAGGACATGAGGTCCAGTCTGTGACCGCAGAGGACATGAGGTCCAGTCTGTGACAGCAGAGGACATGAGGTCCAGCCCTGTGACGGCAGAGGACATGAGGTCCAGTCCTGTGACAGCAGAGGACATGAGGTCCAGTCTGTGACAGCAGAGGACATGAGGTCCAGCCCTGTGACAGCAGAGGACATGAGGTCCAGTCCTGTGACAGCAGAGGACATGAGGTCCAGTCTGTGACAGCAGAGGACATGAGGTCCAGCCCTGTGACAGCAGAGGACATGAGGTCCAGTCTGTGACAGCAGAGGACATGAGGTCCAGTCTGTGACAGCAGAGGACATGAGGTCCAGTCTGTGACAGCAGAGGACATGAGGTCCAGTCTGTGACAGCAGAGGACATGAGGTCCAGTCTGTGACAGCAGAGGACATGAGGTCCAGCCCTGTGACGGCAGAGGACATGAGGTCCAGTCCTGTGACGGCAGAGGACATGAGATCCAGCCCTGTGACAGCAGAGGACATGAGGTCTGTGAGATATGCTGGTACCTGGAGCGTGGTTCTGTTAGAGCCGCACAGACCACAGCGCGGTTCTGTTAGAGCCACACAGACCACAGCACGGTTCTGTTAGAGCCACACAGACCACAGCACGGTTCTGTTAGAGCCACACAGACCACAGCATGGTTCTGTCAAAGCCACACAGACCACAGCACGGTTCTGTTAGAGCCACACGGACCATAGCACGGTTCTGTCAAAGCCACACAGACCACAGCACGGTTCTGTTAGAGCCACACGGACCACAGCACGGTTCTGTTAGAGCCACACGGACCATAGCACGGTTCTGTCAAAGCCACACAGAACACAGCACGGTTCTGTTAGAGCCACACAGACCACAGCACGGTTCTGTTAGAGCCCCATGGACCACTGAACGGTTCTGTTAGAGCCACACAGACCACAGCACGGTTCTGTCAAAGCCACACGGACCACAGCACGGTTCTGTTAGAGCCACACAGACCACAGCACGGTTCTGTCAAAGCCACACAGACCACAGCACGGTTCTGTTAGAGCCACACGGACCACAGCACGGTTCTGTTAGAGCCACACG
>JBBPBX010033047.1:0-18745 GCA_038048925.1 Garcialebias charrua | reverse complement strand
GCGGTTCTGTTAGAGCCACACGGACCACAGCACGGTTCTGTTAGAGCCACATGGACTACAGCGCGGTTCTTTTAGAGCGACATGGACCACAGCATGGATCTGTTAGAGCCACATGGACCACAGCGCGGTTCTGTTAGAGCCACATGGACCACAGCATGGTTCTGTTAGAGCCACATGGACCACAGCACGGTTCTGTTAGAGCCACATGGACCACAGCATGGTTCTGTTAGAGCCACATGGACCACAGCACGGTTCTGTTAGAGCCACATGGACCACAGCACGGTTCTGTTAGAGCCACATGGACCACAGCACGGTTCTGTTAGAGCCACATGGACCACAGCACGGTTCTGTTAGAGCCACATGGACCACAGCACGGTTCTGTTAGAGCCACATGGACCACAGCACGGTTCTGTTAGAGCCACATGGACCACAGCACGGTTCTGTTAGAGCCACATGGACCACAGCACGGTTCTGTTAGAGCGACACAGACCACAGCACGGTTCTGTTAGAGCCACACAGACCACATCACAGTTCTGTTAGAGCCACACAGACCACAGCACAGTTCTGTTAGAGCCACACAGACCACAGCACGGTTCTGTTAGAGCCACACAGACCACATCACAGTTCTGTTAGAGCCACACAGACCACAGCACTGTTCTGTTAGAGCCACATGGACGTTTCACGTCTCTCAGCAGCGTCAGTCAAGGACAGCAGCGTATCGTTGTCATGGAAACATCAAACTCTAAAGAAAACAAAGAGCACGTCCAGAACATGTTTAAAAACTGGAAGAGTTCCAGGACAGTGACGCTGCACAGGCCACATCTAACGAGAAGCTTCAGTTCTAGGAGCACATGTTGAGGACGACTCTCAGCTACTACCACTCCAGGTTTCTGCTCAGTCTGTCACACTGACTGAGGTTTAGTTGATTCTGGTCTTTTTGTGGTCAGTAGGCTGTGGCAGCCATCTTGAATCAAGTCCAAAAGTTAATTACAGTAGTTGTCGAAGAACACTCGCATATTAAAATGTGTCCAGTGGTTCATGAGATATTTTGCTAACACACACAGTGAGACACGGCTGGAAAGATTAAGGTGTGCGTGACGCAGCTCTTTGTGGTTATGAGGAGCTCCCTGAGGAAAGCTTCAGCTGCTGCCATCCTTCCACTCCATGACTTTGTCGTACTCGTGGATCTTCTGTTTGATGTGGGACAGTTTATTTTTCAGATACTCGCATCGCTCCTTCTTCTCCAGGAAGGTCGGGTCCTACAACGACAAAGAACACAAGTTATTTGGTTCAATTCTGGGTTACGTACTTTAAAACAGGCATAAGTCTCCTCCCTGTTGCCATCAGGGAGGAGACTGAGGAGTTTCCAGGCTCGAACCAGCAGACTGAGAGACAACTCTGTTCATCAGGCAGTCAGGATGCTTAAAGGGGACCACACATGCAAAATTCCCTTTTTAATGTTTTTTTTTACTCAACTTTGGGTATGTACTTCATAAAAAAACAGTCCTAAGGCCAAAGAAATGCACCCAGACACGCACCGGTGAGTAGCAGTTTCAATAAACCTGTCAGTTTTTGATTCTAGAAGCAAACTTATGGTAAAAAACACAGTAGTTTGAGGTGATTTTAGGCCCTCTGTGATTTTAGAAGGCCCTCTGTGTTTGTTTAGTTCCATTGTAAGTCTCTTGTGAGTTTTGAGTTGAGTTGACCAAATGCTGTTTTGAGACTCTTTAAGTTAGATCATACATTTTAGTTTAGATTACACATTTAGTCTTTCTATATTGTGAATTTGATTAAAGCAATTAGTATTTTGTAATCTTAGAAATGAATCATGCAAGTCAAATATTACTTTTGTTTCTTTGATCCTTAAATTACTTGTATACAAATCCTAATGATTAGTTTTGAGGAAAAGGCATTTTTGTTGGCTAAAAATAATTGTAATTGTTTACTTGATGTAATTAGGTAAGATACAATTAAGATAAGAAATGAAGGTAAAGTATTACAGTAATATTTATTAGAAAATTTAGAAGAATTATCAAGAAATGTTCAAATTAATAAATATAGTAAATTGGTTGAATGCTTTGAAATGGTTACTTCCTAGTTTGTCAGATTATTTACACAAGTTAAAACATGAATTTTATATGGATTTATATGGTTTAAGTAATTGAAAACGTTAAAAACTAAACTGTTAATCTGTATTTTCTTTAAGGTTTTCAACCTATTCATTCTATTCATTCTACTGATTCTGCTGCTACTGCTGTAGAACCATCTGTGAGAGAAATTAATGAAGTTGATGAAGTGAGATGAGCCTACGTCTACCTTCTTCCTGGATCTTTCAAGTCAGATCAGCACTGGTTGGAGAAAAGACCTGAGTCCAGCCCCTCACCTAGCAACCCCTGGTTAGGCTCAACCCACTTCTGTATTAAACACATGACTGTTGTTTTTCATGATTTCATCTCATCTTTTGTTTATATGTTCTTAATTTCATGTGTACAGCACTTTGTTGCAGCTGTGTTTTTTTTAAATGGCTTTATAAATAAAGTATAATTGTTATTTTTATGTTTTAGTTCAATTTTTAGTGTATTTGCGATCGCTCCCAACGCGCAGCCGGCAAAAATTAAACGAGCGGACCCCCGGCGTAGGGACCGGCGGCAACGGGACCCTCTTCTGGCGCGATGGAGCGGAGCTTCAACTGTACAGCCTCGCTGCAGCCTCGCAGCAGCCTCGCAGCAGCCTCGCAGCAGCGAGGACCTTCTCCTTACGGATTAATTTACGGGAGACACTTGGTGAACTTTGTGTTGTCTTGACTGGAACAGCGATAACTCCCAAAATCGCCGCGTGCAACGAGCGGAGCTGGCGAACACCGGAAGAGGAACAAGCTAACATTAGCATCGGATTCGGGTGGTCTCATGCTAAAAGGAGCAGCAAATTGCGGCGCGCTCAGACGGGTTTCGGTAAGTTATCTTAAGCTAGCACTAACAGTAAGTCAAATGAGTAATAAAAAAAGAGCTAATTTTAAAACAACAACACATTACAGATACTGGCTGTTACAGAGGGCGTAAACAGATCGTTGAAGGGCGTGGACTTCAGAACTTGTATCAGAAACCGGTCGTTCAAAACGAAAGTTAAAAATGGCAGAATTAAAAAGGGTATAATTAATTATCTAAGAATTATTTTGTGTATTAAAATGAATTAATATTGTCAAGATAGCACACAGACATAACAAAATTTTTAAAGACCTATATATGGTCCCCTTTAACTCTCTGCCTGCTCTGCCTCCCCTCCTACTTGTACTGCCTTAACACAAAAAACTTTCACACACCACCACACAACACAAAGATTTTAACACGGGACTCTGTGTCATCAAAACAGGTTATTCACTCAACTCACGGTCATGTGCTCATTCAGTTTTCCCTACTTCTTATATTTGCACTAATGTTTGTATTACATTACTGCCTATAGTCATACTACTGTTTACATTCACTGTTTACATTTATTACTACTGTTTACATTTATTACTACTGTTTACATTTACACTACTTTTTATATCTACACTACTGCTGATATATATATTCTTTTTACTAGCCTTATTGCATATGCCACTTTACCTCTATACCAATATCAACTACCTCATACATATACTGTGTACATTAACTTCATATGCTGCTTTGTCACTCTTTTACAAATGTCAATGCCAGAACCTTCATTTTATTTTATAGATATACTTTTTACACTTTTATACTACTATGCAAAAAACTCAGGACAGTATTACACTTTTATTATTTCATTTATGCTTATGTTTATTAAATGTTTAGTGTTTTAGTGTTGGTGTAGCCTGGCCCTCGCCTTCCTGCACAGCTCCGCTCAATTCTCATTTCCCTTCACTGCACAGTCTGGGACTTCTCCCATAGACAACGATTTCTCCGGCCGATTTTTGACCGGACCAATCAGAGAACAGAAGGCGGAGTTTTTGGCCCCTAACCCACGCCCCCACCTGTCCCAGCGCAGCCAGCGAGCATTCGCATGTTCTCATTCAAAGCGATGCAAAGCGATGCAGGACTGTTTTATATGTGACACAAATGTATTAAATTCCCCTTCTTAATCCCTTATCTGGAGTTTTCTTTTGTTTTTTTGGCCAAAAGTCAAGTGATCGCTCGCTCCCTCCTCCTCCTCTCCCTCCGCTGATGAGGAAACGTCTCAGGTTGTCACGAGACTCGGGTTTTACGTTGCTGCCCGAGTCCCATCAGATTTCCTGGTCTTCTGGTGTGTTGGACCAGCGATCCATGGTTTTATTTTATTTTATTAGAACGTTTTATTAACATATAAACACAGAATATGCAAAGGCAGCGAGAGAAAATTCAGCAGGAGGCGGAGCTGAAGTCAAGTTCAGCAGACCACGGGGGAGCAGCCATCAGCAGAGGCCACGCCTCCAGCAAGAATCGTTTCTCTATGGAGAAAGTCCAGACCCTAGTCCGAAGCGAAGTGAAGGACAAGGGTCTGGTTTTAACCAGGCTAGTGTTGGTGTAACTTTTCATACTTTTATACTACTATGCAAAAACTACTATGCAAAAACTCAGGAGGACAGTATTATACTTTTATAATTGCATTTTATGCTTATGTTTATTAAATGTTTTAGTGTTTTTAGTGTTTTAGTGTTTAAATGGTTACTGTTGCACAGAGGGACTGAGAGAGAAATGCAATTTCAATCCTGTGTATGTCCTGTACATATTGGAGTTTTGACAATAAAGTTGACTTTTGACTTGATAAGCCAAAAAGAAAATGGCACTGCAATAACAAAGAATTTGATCTATCTTGGAGAGAGAGCCTGATGACTTATTAAAAGCTCTCCATAAAGCTAGAACTTTATATTCTTCATACTTAATTGATGAAAGTAAAAATAACCCTAGGTTTCTGTTCAGTACTATAACTAGACTAATGAAAAGTCCCATCTCTGTTAAACCATGTATTCCTACAACTATAAGTAGTGATGACTTCATGAGATTCGTTATAAATAAAATAAATTAAATTAGTGAGAAAATTCAAACCATCTTTCCTACTACAGTATCACTTCTGGTTCCATGTCAGATGAGACGACTTTAAATTTTTCATGAGAGCCTGATTTGTGTTTGGACTGTTTTTGTCCTGTTGAACCCTCTGAATTGTCAAAAATAATAGAGTCATCCAAACCATGCACATGTCTGCTAGATCCCAACCAGACTGTTCAAAAGATGTATTTCCATTCATTAATAACCACATATTGGATCTGCTTAATTTGTCTCTAATAAATGGTTATGTACCACAGAGCTTTAAGATTGATGTAATTAAACCTTTACTTAAGAAACATAACCTTGACTTAGGAATCTTAGCCAGTTATTCATTCATTCAACCTTTATTTATACAGGCTAGCCTCGTTGAGTCACGGGGACTCATTTACAAGAGGGACCTGTCTCACTCACACCTAGGGTCAATTTAGAGTTACCAATCAGCCTAACAAGCATGTTTTTTGGTCTGTGGGAGGAAACCGGAGTACCCGGAGGAAACCCACGCATGCACGGGGAGAACATGCAAACTCCACCCAGAAAGGCCCCGGACCGGGATTTGAACCGGCAACCTTCTCGCTGAGAGGCAGCAGCTCTATCAGTTGTGCCACCGTGCTGCCCAAATATAGACTTATATCTATATTATTATAGACTTATATCTAATCTAACTTTCATCTCAACAATTCTAGAGAAAATGGTTGCAGGTCAGTTACGTGATCATCTGCAAATAAATAATCTGTTTGAAGAGTTTCAGTCAGGGGTTAGAGCTCATCACTGACTCTGCACTGGTGAAAGTTACTAATGATATTCTCATGGCCTCTGACAATGGACAGGTGTCTCGACTGGTCCTGTTAGACCTCAGTGCTGCATTTGATACAAATGATCATAATATTTTACTACAGAGACTTCAATATGTTGTTGGAACTAAAGGAACAACTCTAAATTGTTTAAATCATATTTATTTGATAGATTCCAATTTGTAAATGTAAATAATGAATCTTCATCATACACCAAAGATAGTCATGGAGTTCATCAGGGTTCAGTGCTTGGACCAATACTCTTTTACTTACATACATACATACGTACGTACGTACGTACGCACGCACGCGCGCGCGCACGCACGCACACACACACACACACACACACACACACACACACACACACACACACTGTATATATCATCTATTTATCTTGTGGGGCGGCCGTGGTGTAGTGGTAATGGCAGTCGACCCCTGATCGGAAGGTTGGAGGTTCGAATCCCGCATCCGCCCACCATGTGTCGTTGTGTCCCTGGGCAAGACACTTAACCCCGAGTTGCTCCCGGTAGGTCTGGATGGCGCCTTGCAAGGCAGGCTACCACTACCGGTGTATGAATGTCTGAATGAATGGGTGGATGGCTGGTATTGTAAAGCGCTTTGGGGCTCCTCACAGGGGGCTGGAAAGCGCTATATAAATAAGCTCCATTTACCATTTACTCATCTATCTATCTATCTATCTATCTATCTATCTATCTATCTATCTATCTATCTATCTATCTATCTATCTATCTATCTATCTATCTATCTATCTATCTATCTATCTATCTATCTATCTATCTATCTATCTATCTATCTATCTATCTATCTATCTATCTATCTATCTATCTATCTATCCATCCATCCATCTATCTATATCTATATCTATATCTATATATAGATATATATATACAGTATATACATACACATACAGGTAATTCTCGCCTTACGACGGCCTCAAGTTACAACGTTTCGGGGTTACGACACGCATATCCATTAAAAAATAAATTAAATAAAAAAATTATTTTGAATTTTTTTATTTTGAAGCCGATTTACGCAGTTTCCGGTTAGCTGTGGAGGCTACAGCTGCCTGTACTCTCTAAAAAAGCTAAGTCTGATCCTCTGGACATTCAAAAAACAAAACAAAACTTGTTGGACCAAGCTGGACAGGCAGCATCTGTGGAAAAGTAGCTGTTTTATGGACGGCGGTTTTACGACATAAACGAATGGAGAATCTGGAGGAGGGAGGGAGGAACGGAGGAAATGGCTTCACCAGCATCCCAGTAGGAAATTAACTCTTTTTTTCCCTTCATTTTGGCTCTGAAATGTATGTGTTTTTTGATAATTATGTAGGGTACTGTGTTAGGATAGGCTAAGTGCTTGGTAAAATACAGTACAAGGTATAAGGCGCAGTTTGGACGTTTGTTTTGAGTTACGTCGTAGTGTAGGAACGGATCTCCGTCGTAACTCGAGGACTACCTGTATATATATATATATATATATATTTACATTACGTAAAGTTATTAAACAGCATGGGATAATTGTTCATTGTTATGCTGATGATACACAGTTATATTTGTCCATGAAACCCAATGAATCCAATCAGTTACTTAGACTACAACATGTCTTAAAGACATAAAAACCTGGATGACCCAATTTTTCTCCTTTTAAACACAAACAAGACTGAGGTTTTAGTTTTTGGACCTGAGCATCTTAGGAATAAAATGTTCAGTCTTTCTCCTCCTTGGATGACATTAATCTGCCTCCAGCTCTAATGTTAAAAATCTTGGTGTTATTTTTGATCAGGACATGTCTTTTATCCCCCACATTAAAAACATTACTAGAACCTCCTTCTTCACTAAAATTAGAAACATCTAACAATGATGCAGAAAAACTGGTTCATGCATTTGTCTCGTCTAGACTGGACTATTGCAATGGTTTGTTATCTGGGTGTCCAAATACTTCTTTAAAAAGTCTTCAGTTGATCCAACATGCTGCTGCCAGAGTCTTAACTGGAGTTACTGGGAGAGATCATATCTCTCCAGTTTTAGCTTCTCTCCACTGGCTCCCTGTCAAATTCAGAACTGAATTCAAAATCTTACTTCTAACCTACAAAGCCCTCAACTACATTGCTCCATCTTATATTACAGATCTAGAAGTAAAATAAAAAATACTTTACTGAAAGGAATACATTATATTATATGATAAATATAGGCTCAAAGATGCATTTTAATGGGGTCTCTTTACACTGGAGTTCTCTGTAAGGAACACTAGGGTGCAGTAATGTTACTTCCAATAGTCTCGAGTCTGGCTCCAAAAAGAAAAGATGATTTTGGTAGAAAAGTAAGAAAACTAGGTGTTTAAAACTTTTGCACAGTTGGAGTTATATTTTATAAGAAATCTTAAAAAACACTGCCGTTTGAGATTTTACTTTTAGATAATCAAATATTTATTTTTATTTTTAGAGAAATGTTTTTTTTTTCTTTCTCCCACAGCTTTTTTTAAAGATCCATGAAGTACTAACAGCTAATTTCAGACTTTTGCAGCGTGTTTGTAGTAATTAGCCTTTAGCCTCTTCTCCCTCCCTCCGGCTCCCCTCAGCACTTCTATATGAGTGGATTAAAATATAACCAGTAAAGCTTTTTGAGCCACAAAACAAACTGCATGAAGCTCGAGGCAGTACGCTCACGTTTCGTTTCTTCTGGTACTCCTGCAGGATTCTGTTGATGCGCTCCACCTCCTACAAGCAAACAGACAAAGTTTTTCACTCAGCTGTCATTACAACACACCGAAACTCGGTAGGAAAATCAGGTGCGGTGACGCAGTAGAATCAGCTGATAAGCAGTCAGAGATGAAACACAATGAAAGAGGAAGTGAAGTCAGAGGAAGCTGCAGCAAAGAGTGCGTGAAGGAGAATATTTCTAAACTCCAATCCAGCTGTTTTACACACGGTCAAATGAAAGGACGCAGCACCTCACTGACACTGGAGCTGCAGAAGAGTTCGACTGATGAAGGCGTGGCTGCACAACATGTTTGTTTTAACACGTCACGCAAACTAAATACAATAATTCTTATTTTGTACATTAAATATTACAGTTACAATAAACATAAACTAACACATAATAAACAAACTAATGCATAATGAACACAAACTAACATATAATAAACGTTAACACAATGAACAAACTAACACATAATGAACACAATCTAACACATAATAAACATAAACTAACACATAATGAACACAAACTAACACATAATATACATAAACTAACACATAATAAACATAAACTAACACATAATAAACATAAACTAATACATAATAAACATAAACTAACACATAATAAACAAACTAATGCATAATGAACACAAACTAACATATAATAAACGTTAACACAATGAACAAACTAACACATAATGAACAAACTAACACATAACGAACACAAACTAACACATAATGAACACAAACTAACACATAATATACATAAACTAACACATAATAAACATAAACTAACACATAATAAACATAAACTAATACATAATAAACATAAACTAACACATAATAAACATAAACTAACACATAATGAACACAATCTAACACATAATAAACATAAAATAACACATAATGAACACAAACTAACATATAATGAACATAAACTAACACATAATAAACATAAACTAATGCATAATGAACACAAACTAACATATAATAAACATAAACTAACACAATGAACAAAACTAACACACAATGAACAAACTAAGACACAATAAACATAAACTAACAAATAATGAACACAAACTAACACATAATAAACATAAACTAACACATAATGAACACAAACTAACATATAATAAACATAAACTAACACATAAAAAACATAAACTAACACATAATGAACACAAACTAACATATAATAAACATAAACTAACACATAATAAACATAAACTAATACATAATGAACACAAACTAACATATAATAAACACAAACTAACATATAATAAACACAAACTAATACATAATGAACAAAAACACATAACACAAACTAATACATAATGAACACAAACTAACACATAATGAACACAAACTAACATATAATAAACATAAACTAACACATAATAAACATAAACTAATACAAAATGAAAAGAAACTAACATATAATAAACACAAACTAATACATAATGAACACAAACTAACACATAATAAGCACAAACTAATACATAATGAACACAAACTAACATATAATAAACAAACAATTTAAATACCTCGGAGTCATTTTTGATTCCAATCTAAATTTCAAGCAACATGTAAAGAGAATTTCACATATAATTAAACTTAATCTGGCAAACTTCAAACATATAAGACCTTCTCTGACAACAGAATCAGCAAAGGCTTACATGCATGCCATGATCTTCAGCCATATAGCCTATTGTTATACCACATGGTCTCACACTTCAGAGATCGTCATGAAGCCCCTAAAGACTCTTTTTAAGAAAACACTGAAAATTTTTGACAAAAAGCCAATACAGTATCATTATTGCAACATCATAAATAAGTACAAAATTTTGGATTTTAATAGCTATCAGATTTTTATGGACGTTTGCCTGATTTTTAAAGTTTTAAATGGACTTGCTCCTCCTCCTTTAATATATTTTATAAGTAAAAAAACAAGTACAGTAAACACAAGAGCACTGACCAGAGGAGATTGTGATGTGCAGCGGCGCAGGACTAAATTTGGCCAAATGGTGGTGTCCATCAGAGGCACGCAGTCATGGAACACACTGCCAGTTTCCATCAGGAACTGTGGCACCTACTCTGGTTTTAAAAACTCTTTGAAACTTTGGCTGAAAACTAATCAGAAGTGCACTCATGTGTAGATTACTTTGTCTATTTTCTTATGGCATCATATTTTTATTGTAATTTTATGTTGTGTTATGTGCTATATAGGTGATGTTTGTATTTTTCTCCGCTCTTTTGTTTTATGGGACGTTTCTTATTCTTACCTGCCTTAGGACAACGGATGCAAATTAGCTATTGTGCTAACTCCGGCATATTTACATTGATGCTTACTGCTGTCATGTTGATTAATATGCATTGTCCTAACTTAAATAAATAAATGAAATGAAATAAACTAACACATAATAAACATAAACCAACACATAATAAACATAAACTAATACATAATGAACACAAACTAACATATAATGAACATAAACTAACACATAATAAACATAAACTAACACTTAATAAACATAAACTAACACTTAATAAACATAAACTAATACATAATGAACACAAACTAACATATAATAAACATAAACTAACACATAATAAACATAAACTAACACTTAATAGACATAAACTAATACATAATGAACACAAACTAACACATAATAAACACAAACTAATACATAATGAACACAAACTAACATATAATAAACATAAACTAACACGTAATAAACATAAACTAACACATAATAAACATAAACTAATACAAAATGAACACAAACTAACATATAATAAACACAAACTAACACATAATGAACACAAACTAACACATAATGAACACAAACTAACACATAATGAACATAAACTAACACATAATGAACATAAACTAACACATAATGAACATAAACTAACACATAATGAACACAAACTAACACATAATGAACACAAACTAACACATAATGAACACAAACTAACACATAATGAACATAAACTAACACATAATGAACACAAACTAACACATAATGAACACAAACTAACACATAATGAACACAAACTAACATATAATAAACATAAACTAACACGTAATAAACATAAACTAACACGTAATAAACTAACTAATACATATGAACACAAACTAACATAATAAACATAAACGAACACATAATAAACATAAACTAACACATAATGAACACAAACTAACATATAATAAACACAAACTAATAAATAATGAATACAAACTAACACATAATAAACACAAACTAATACATATTGAACACAAACTAACATATAATAAACATAAACTAACACATATTAAACATAAACTAACACATAATGAACACAAACTAACATATAATAAACATAAACTAACACATAATGAACACAAACAAACATATAATAAACATAAACTAACACATAATAAACATAAACTAACACGTAATGAACACAAACTAACATATAATAAACATAAACTAACACATAATGAACACAAACTAATACATAACGAACACAAACTAACATATAATAAACATTAACACAATGAACAAACTAACACATAATGAACACAAACTAACATATAATAAATATAAACTAACACATAATAAACATAAACTAACACATAATAAACAAACTAATACATAATGAACACAAACTAACATATAATAAACATAAACTAACACATAATAAACATAAACTAACACATAATGAACACAAACTAACATATAATAAACTAAACTAACACATAATAAACACAAACTAATACATAATGAACACAAACTAACATATAATAAACATAAACTAGCACATAATAAACATAAACTAATACATAATGAACACAAACTAACATATAATAAACATTAACACTATGAACAAACTAACACATAATGAACACAAACTAATACATAATGAACACAAACTAACATATAATAAACATTAACACAATGAACAAACTAACATATAATGAACATAAACTAACACATAATAAACATAAACTAATACATAATGAACACAAACTAACATATTATAAACATTAACACAATGAACAAACTAGCACATAATGAACACAAACTAACATATAATAAACATAAACTAACACATAATAAACATAAACTAACACATAATAAACAAACTAATACATAATGAACACAAACTAACATATAATAAACATAAACTAACACATAATAAACGTAAACTAACACATAATGAACACAAACTAACATATAATAAACTAAACTAACACATAATAAACACAAACTAATACATAATGAACACAAACTAACATATAATAAACATAAACTAACACATAATAAACATAAACTAATACATAATGAACACAAACTAACATATAATAAACATTAACACTATGAACAAACTAACACATAATGAACACAAACTAATACATAATGAACACAAACTAACATATAATAAACATTAACACAATGAACAAACTAACACATAATGAACACAAACTAACACATAATAAACATAAACTAACACATAATGAACAAACTAACACATAATGAACACAAACTAACACATAATGAACAAAACTAACATATAATAAACATAAACCAACACATAATGAACACAAACTAGCAGTCAACCACAGCAGAATGCTACAATATGTACCAGTAACATATACAAATACGTATGTACAGTGAATGGTGTTTTTTTTCTGAACAGAAGAAAGCAGAAAGGACACATATTTGCTGAACTTGGTTTAAATCTGGCCGGAAAAGGGTAGCATGCCCTCTCCGGGTCGGGGAGGAGGTCCTGCCCCAAGTGGAGGAGTTTAAGTATCTCGGGATCTTGTTCACGAATGAGGGAAAACTGGAGCGTGAGATCGATAGGCGGATAGGTGCAGCGTCCGCAGTGAAGCGGGCGCTGTACCGGTCTGTCGTGGTGAAGAGAGAGCTGAGTCAAAAGGCAAAGCTCTCAATTTACCGATCGATCTACGTTCCCACCCTCATCTATGGTCATGAGCTTTGGGTTGTGACCGAAAGAACAAGATCTCGGATACAAGCGGCTGAAATGAGTTTTCTCCGCAGGGTGTCTGGACTCTCCCTTAGAGATAGGGTGAGAAGCTCAGTCATCCGGGAGGGACTCGGAGTAGAGCCGCTGCTTCTCCACATCGAGAGGAGCCAGTTGAGGTGGCTCGGGCATCTGGTTAGGATGCCTCCTGGACGCCTCCCTGGTGAGGTGTTCCGGGCATGTCCCACCGGGAGGAGACCCAGAGGAAGACCCAGGACACGCTGGAGGGACTATGTTTCTCGGCTGGCCTGGGAACGCCTTGGGATTCCCCCAGAGGAGCTGCTCCAAGTGGCTGGGGAGAGGGAAGTCTGGGCCTCCCTACTTAGGCTGCTACCCCCGCGACCCGACCCCGGATAAGAGGAAGAAAATGGATGGATGGATGGATTAAATCTGCAGAAATGTACATAAAATGAGGAAATTAGCTAAAAAAAAACGCTGAAATTAGACAAAAATAGCTGAAAAGTAGCTGAAAAGACAGAAAGAAGCTTAAATTAGCAAAAAGAAGCAGATTGAGCTGAAATGAGCTAAAAAATGTGGAATTAGCTGAAAAAACTAAAATTAGCATAAAAACAGATAAACACTAGCCAAAATAGCAGAAAAAGTTGAAACTAGCAGAAATAAGATGAAAGGAGCAGTAAAAGGCTGTTAACAAATCTAAAGATCTGAAGAATGGAAAATGAACTCAGTTCATTTTGTATGAGAACAAAATGGCAGAAAAGGCTAAATATTAAAAAAAGCTAAAGTATATACCAATTGTGCTGACAGAGCTGAACGTTTTGATTTATGATTTGTTGAAATAGCTGAAAAAGGTACAGAACAGAACTGGATCACAGTGACTGCTTCATAAACACTGAGACAACAAGATAATGTTCCCGTTTGTAAAAACTCTCAGAAACATCAACTCGACATTGTTGAGATATAAACTGTGGTGGCAGGTGTGCTCGAGGTTTAGGAACAAAAAGCTCTGAGGTCAGACACGACGGAACGTTTTGAGAACAAAGTGTGAGACTCGTCACCGTTTGGGTGGTGGGGTGCTGAGGCAGGCCTCGCATCATGCCATCCATCTCCTCAAACTTCCTCTGGGTGGCCTGGACCTCTGAGTGCAGCTCTTTGTACTCTGCGTACTGGTCGTTGAACACCGCTCGGTACTGGTCCCGCTCCTCGTCCGAGTGGATCACTGGGTATTTTCTGCATCACGGACACAGAAAATAATATTATTACCATGAAAATGGTTCAGAATGTAAAAGATGCTTATGTTCCCAAACTCTATTCTCTTCCATGTTAAAACGTCTTTAATGTATTTATCATCATCATCATCATCATCATCATCATCATCATCATCATCATCATCATCATCATCATCATCATCAACTTTACTTATAAAGTGTTTTAACACAGCCACAGATGAAACAAAGTGTTTAACATCAGTTAAAGACCGTGTAACGTGAATTTCAAAATTTTCTTCAATAAACATTATAAATGTCATAATTGTAATCTTGTAAATGAGTAAAAAGTCTCAAAATTGTAGCTCAATTAATTTTGGAGTTATAGAGCAAACTGTGTATAAACATATTTCTGTTTCAGGATTTTTTAGGCGTGTTTTAAATGTGACCGCGTTTCGTCACGCGGTCCTCATTAGTATAGCCCCACCCCCTGCAGCTCCAGCCGTATAAATTCGCCTCGGTGGAGCCGTTCACTCGCGAATCGCAGATAGCATCAGATAGCAATAGCATAGATATTTTGTTCATTGTTAGCTAGCTAATCAATTATGCCTCGTTCGTGCATCTTCCCTGGATGTCGCAATGGTCAGGGCACCCGTACAAATCATAACGTGTTTTTATACCGCGTGGTTTTATACCGAGTATCTGTAATGCCTGGATAGGTCAATGGATAAAGCGTTTGCCTTCCGTCCCAAACCTTATGGGTTCAATTCCCGCATGGTACAACTTTTTATTTTTATTCATTCCAGATTAAAAACACACAAGAAAACTATTTACAAAAACAGCGTAACTCTTGGAAAAAGTAGCTGCTGTTACAGACAGAACTCAGATAAAAACAGAGCAGGTTTACTGGCTCTGCTGTCTGCCTCTCCACACACAGCTCAGCTGCAGGCCGCAGTACTGCGCTGAAACCACGCCCCCACAGTTTCAGACCAAGGGAAAATTATGTTTTTTCATGATTTTTGAGACTTAATTTTATAAGGAAAACAATGTTTTTAATCAGTCAGATTTATATGGGTGATTAATAACACATATTTATGCCATGTGACAAACTAAAAACACACATTTAATTTCACTTTACACGGTCTTTAAAAACAAGATAAAAGCATAAAAACAGAGCTACAAACCCAAGCACACAGTGAACTAAAATAACTCAGTTTAAAATACAATAAAATGACAATCTGAGAATCTTCACCAGCAAAATGACAAGTTAAAACAGATAAAATCAATATCACTAAAAATGAAGTAAAATCAAGTCTCAGTTGGTTGAAGGCCAATGAGTAGAGATGAGTTTTCAGATGGGTTTTAAAAACGGACAGTGAGGGGGCCTGTCGAATGTGTAAAGGCAGATCATTCCATAACTTAGGGCCACTAACAGAGAAGGCCCTGTCTCCTCGAAGCTTCCTCTTACTCTTTGGAATGACCAGGAGCAGCTGGTCAGCAGACCTGAGTGACCGGGATGGAGTGTAATGGTGTAGAAGCTCTGCCAAATAAGGGGGGGCAAGGCTGTTTAAAACCTTAAAAACAAACAAAAGAATTTTAAAATGAACTCTAAAATACACGGGCAGCCAGTGGAGAGAAGCCAGGACAGGTGTGATGTGCTCTCTTTTGCGTGTTCCAGTTAAAAGACGTGCAGCAGCATTTTGCACCAGCTGCAGACGTGCAAGTGAGGACTGGCTGACTCCAAGATAGAGAGAATTACAGTAATCCAGCCGCGATGAAATGAAGGCATGGATTACTGTTTCAAACTGTTGCCGTGAAAGAATAGGTTTCACCTTTGCCAATTTTCTCAAATGATAAAAACCAGACTTTACTGTGGCCCTTATTTGACTCTCGAGTTTAAAATCACTGTAACTGTAACTACTGTATTTCAGAAAACCACCAAACGTTTGAAGAGCTTTCATCCCTTGAAAAACACATGATACCTTTCAGATCAGAGTTTTAAAGAAAGACCACTGTCTAAGGAAAAGAGCTACCTCATTAACCAGATTATTACAATTTAAGGCTAATATTGCCAGATCTCAGATGATCTGCTGAAATGTGCTGACTTCAAAAGATCATGAGTTGTAGATGTGCATCTTCAAGAACATGGACGACGTGCAGAACTGCAGCAGCTACAACAGTCTTGAGGTTGGCCAGCCCATAGTGAAGGGAAGACAAAGAGTTGAAGCTAAGACGAGAACTTTAGATCCAAGAGCAGCAGTTCAGGTCCATGCCCAGAAATACGACAACATTTAAATTGTTACCAACCACCTCCTACCGCCGTTCCCAGATCAGCCGTGCAGGTTTGTTTTTTGTCGTTGACCATTTCTTTAATTTCCACCAGAATTTTTTTACTGGATTAAGAACTGGATTTCTGTTTACAGGTCATGCTGTTGACATTATTAATTTAAATCAGATTTATCTTGTAGATTCTAGTTTGTAAATGTAAATATTGAATCTTCATCATATACCAAATTTAGTCATGGAGTTCCTCAGGGTTCAGTGCTTGGACCAATACTCTTTATCTTGTACATGTTTCCATTAGGTAAAGTTATTAAACATCATGGGATACATTTTCATTGTTATGCTGATGATACACAGTTATATTTGTCCATTAAACCCAATGAATCCAATCAGTTACTTAGACTACAAACATGTCTTAAAGACATAAAAACCTGGATGACCCTTAATTTTCTCCTTTTGAACACAGACAAGACTGAAGTTTTAGTTTTTGGACCTAAGCATCTTAAATGTTTCAGTCTTTCTCCTCCTTGGATGACATTAATCTGCCTCCAGCTCTAATGTTAAAAATCTTGGTGTTATTTTTGATCAGGACATGTCTTTTATCCCCCACATTAAAAATGTTACTAGAACCTCCTTCTTCCACCTGCGTAATATCACTAAAATTAGAAACATCTAAAAATGATGCAGAAAAACTGGTTCATGCATTTGTCACGTCTAGACTGGACTATTGCAATGGTTTGTTATCTGGGTGTCCAAAGGTAGTCCTCAACTTACGACGTTTTGGGTTTACGTCACGTATCTCATAAAAAAATAATAATAATTTGAAAAATCTTATTTTGTGTGTTTAAATGTTCTTGATTTTATGTGTACAGCACTTGTTTTAAATGGCTTTATAAATAAAGTATTATTATTATTATCATTTTGAAGCCGATTTACGCAGTTTCCGGCAGTTTTCGGTTAGCTTCAGTTAGCTCCGGCTTCGACAGCCGGCTTTGGACGGACCGTGTGTCCGATCAGAGGTTGCTGCGCTCAGATACATGAGCTGGAAATGCTTGGTGAACTCTGTAGACGTCTCAGGCGGAGGAACGGCTTTGCGGCCTCAGATGTTGCTGGGACACTGAGCTAACATAGAAATGGCTTTGCAGCCTCGGATGCTGCTGGGACACCGAGCTAACATGCTAACACGCGGAGAAACCGCTTCACCAGCTCCCAGTAAGTTATTAACTCTTTTCCCTTCATTATGGCTCCAAATGTATGGAGCTAACATGCTAACAGGCCTTACTGTAAGCAGTTTGTAAGCGAACTACAGGCAGCCTCAGATGTCGGAGGGACACCGAGCTAACATGCTAACAGGCGGAGGAAGGCTTCACCAGCTACCAGTAAGAAGTTAACTATTTTTTTCCCTTCATTATGGCTCCAAATGTATGTGTTTTTTGATAATTATCTAGGGTACTGTGTTAGGATTGGCTAAGTGCTTGGTAACTGTACAGTACCGTACATGTATGTGTATAGGTGGTGGCCAGTGTATATGTGTTTTCTGATTTACGATGATTTTCGACCTACGATGCGCCGTAGGAACGGAACTCCGTCGTAAGTCGAGGACTACCTGTACTTCTTTAAAAAGTCTTCAGTTGATCCAAAACGCTGCTGCCAGAGTCTTAACTGGAGTTACTGGGAGAGATCACATCTCTCCAGTTTTAGCTTCTCTCCACTGGC